>BQNB010037057.1:18444-48486 GCA_026074375.1 Tanacetum coccineum | reverse complement strand
CTAGTTAACTTTGTCCAAATTCCTGCAGCAGTTGTTTCCTTGGTAACTTCCCGTAAAACACGGTCTCCTAAGCATAGAATCAAGGTATTGTATGCCTTCTTTATCAAAGCAGTCTTTTCTCCTTCTTCCATGTCCGCTGGCAATGTCTCTAATGCAACATCACATCCTTACTGTCCCATTAAAGCACACATCTTTATTTGCCATAACCCGAAGTCATTCTTCCTATCAAATTTTTTGATGTCAAACCTAGTTATCAAACTACCCATTCTTCTTTTACCTTGCTAAAAACCTTATCAAGTTGTTTCTTAACCAACTTTACCGACAAGCCTCACAAGCAGTGTGCAATATACCCGTTGTTGCTAAAAACCTTTCTTGCAAATCGAATTAATTAGAATAACTCTAAACCCTTGATTCCGAATAAGGAAAACCAATCGCAAATCTTGTAACCGATGTAACCATGACTAAACCAATCGTAAATCTTGAAACTAGTAAACCAACGACTAATAACTAGTACACAAGAAATTACCCGCAAACAGACGTCAAAACCTTCAAAATTTTATCGTATAACAATCCACGACATTAACTTGAAGTATTAAAATATTAAATACCCAAAAAGCTTTGTGTAAAGTACAAACAAGTCTACGTCACCATTGTAGTATAGCTACACATGCGACATAAAAGAAAAACAACCTGCTCCACACTTTTTTAGCTTCACGTGGGTATTTAAATAAAATATTCTTGAAATCTTTTTCCTCTTGTTCGATCGACCAATCGCTACAAGAACCGATTCGAAATCGAAAACCAAACCTTGTTACCTTGAACGAACTCGTAACCTCGATCTAGCACTCGATCTTCAAAGACCACGACTAACCAATGGCTCTGATACCACTTGTTGTACAATTACCACAACAAACCTAAAATTTGATCACGGAACGCTAGATATCGCGAGTTTGTATTGAGAACAAAGTAGCAAATACGAGAGACCTACGAAGAACGACAATGATATGCACATGGAAAAACCCTCCAAACACCCATTATAACAACCTAATAAGCTATATACACATCTGAGGAAGAAGAATGAATAACTAGCATCCCCCTCATCTCTATTTATAGGGATGAGGGGGTAGAAAACTTTCCTAAATCGAATAGGAAACTCCTTGCCTTGCAAGGCAAGCTAAACAATTCCTAGTTTTAGTCTAATCCTAATCTATATTACAATGTACACTTAAGTCCCTAAAATATGTTAAGTTTGCTCCTAATATTCAACAATGTTGAAAGCAAAGGCACTAGTAAAAAGTAACCTTTGAACTCAAAAGTCTATTGAACAATCCTAGCCATTATTTATTGTTAAAACATTTATCACTACTAGACTTTTATAAATATATACTATCTCTAGTTTAAAAATTTGGTCATAAAATCTCAAGTTTATAAACTTCCAAAATAAAATAAAATTGACAAGGCACAATGAGTTTATTATCTCAAAACTAAACTATGAAGTTCTTGTGGTATCCAACTTTTGTAGTCATTTCGGAGTGACCTTTAACATACTGATTGAACTACTGGATAAGGATCTTTAAAAAAAGAGAGTTTATTTTACTGACTTATGAGCTTTTTGTATTAAAAAAATCAGTGTGAAATCTTTGAATATGGTTTAGTTTCTATCAAAAATGAATTTACACAACTAACTACACACCATTTTAATTTCTTAAACATATGTCCTTTTGAAAACCTGTCTGGAGGTAAAAAAACTTATATATACCACCTGGTTTGAAAGCAGAACATATAATCTAAATTCTAGAAAAAATCACTTAGTTTTGGTTATGTATTGACGAGCTGATATGTGCAACACCCCCCAAAAGGTAGCAGCAAAAAGATGTACCGGGAGTGTTACTTCTTAATACAATAGCACAAGATATGAGAGAATGGCCTCTAAATGACTCGTTTGAAAAGTAACCTCGTTGATTTTCTTGAAATCTAAATTGTTGTAACATTTGTCCCAAAGTTTGCATTAAAATGAAAGACTGGAAATAGTACAACGAGATTTGATAATTTGAATGTATTGTTAGAAAATCATGACAGTAATCTTGTAAAATTTTGACATCCCAATGACATCAGTTACCGTCAAGTCCTCTTATTCACCTTGAGAAATACATTCTAAAAGTGTCACATAAAGAGTGGTGAGATGCCTAGGTTTATGTAAGATAATTGTTGGACCGCAAGATTTCAAGTGATGCAATAATGTAACACAATACAATATCACAAAATTTAATTAACGACTGCACTGAAGCAATGACTTTGTGTGTGTGCAAATTAATGCAAATAATTGTACTCGTGTAGATGTCAAACTTGTATGTATGCCAATCTTTTCAGGCACTGTAAGTGTTTATGTGAATGCGGTAACATTCAAAATTCGACATGGTATACATCTGTTGGCCATGTTTGACACCAATCTCTTAGACGGGGATGTCAATCCCAATAGAGTTATTTATAACACTCATGCTTACACACAGTAATTAACAGTTCATGTTACTTAGGCTAATCCGTAATCATTTAAATGAAAGTAAAGTATTTGCGTTCATAAGTAAAAACAAGCAATGTATCTCATCCCGAGATTTGTAAAATAATTGTAAACAAGTTAAAAGCGGGGCTATAAACTCACCTCAAGTAATGGAATGGATGTATGAATAAATCAACAATGAATGTCGGTACAAGTAACCGAAATGCAACCTAATTAAATATAGGTAGAATAAGAATAATGTACTTGAAAATAAATACAGCAATGTATTTTATAAAGTGAGATCACCACCTAATAGTTTTAGTTTTTGCTTATAAGTTAAAATAACGTTTACATTATGTTCGTCGTTTAATGTCTAAGTATATACGCTTGTAAAAATATTCAATTAGTTCGAAAATTAATAATAGTCACTTACGCTCGATCCACTATTTTTATTATTTCTAATGTGTCAAAATGTATAGTTTAAATAAACTCATAAATACTATATATAAAGTTTTAAAACGCGTATTAATATTATATAAATGTTACACTGTTATTTATTAAGGTTTTATAGTCCAAACGGACCCAAAAACACTCGTAAACACTATATTAAACTCCAATCAGCATCTATGCTTTATAAAAAGTGTGCAGGAAATTTTATATAAAAGTTATCTATTATCTCACTTTTAATACACTTTTAGACTTAGAAACTCGCTTCATTTAAGTAAAACATCATTCCGTGCAACATTTTAGTTTTATACTTAAGCTGGTTCGGACCCAAAAGTCCTTAAAATCACGAAATGAAAACTGATCAGAATGTATATTTTTATAAAAGCTGTCATTTTATATATAGTTGCAGGAATCTTCAAAAATTTACATCTTCTTCGTTTTAACTCTGTTTTTCACGTTCTTTATATGCACGAAATCGTGTTAAGACGTACTTTCATAAATTTAAGGTTTTACATTCCCTCAAAGTCCGTGTCAAAACAGAAAATACCTAATGTATGTTAGGGTAATCAAAAATCCAACCAAAACTCCTGGATAGACATCTTTCTACTCTAGCATATCCTCTGATTTTACTGACAAAGTTACGGTACCCGGTAACATAGATTGAATCATCCCCCTCTTGGATGAAATGCAACATAATATCTTCCAGATCTATACTGTCTAATGCAAAATCCCTCTATCGTTTTCCTTGCAACACAACTATCCCCTCTTGTTTTTTTACAACCCCTACTTTGAAATGGTTCCTCCTTGCGTTTGTCAAGTGGAGGAACCTATTTCCATTAATAGCTTCATCCATAAAAACATCTGAAAGATTCTGCAAAAGAAAGTCATACATTATTCATTTGAATATGTTTCTTAACATTATTGAAATCACTAGATTTTATTATTCATAATCTAAATACCTGTGTGTCCGAGAAGGTATCTTCATGTAGCGGGAAAAGAAACTCCAAAACCATGTTTCATAAAAAATAGTAAACATGTTAAGATAATCTATGGATTTTACACAAAATATGATCAACCAACATTGTAGACAAATAAATTTAGATATGTAACATAACTTAGTAATACACTGAATATGAAATAATCAGAATAAGTAAACTCATACCGGCCAAATAACTTAGAAAAGGAACGACTCGAGTTATTGACTGTGTTGTTTAGGGTATTTGGTCATTACACTTAAAGACAAACCATACTAACATGATACAATGATACCAATCATTATACTACCAAATATTGATTATAAACTTATTATACCAGATCTACAACACTGAGTCCCAAAAATTTTAAACCATTATAGACCAAAAGAAACCTAACAAAGTAACCGGACCACACACCAATACCAATAATCACGTAGAAAGCATTAAATACGCTACAAATCGACATTGACCTTGACACGAAAGACATAACCTACCAGGAGCTCAAAACAACCACCTACAGGGTCACATAATCCAACCCAGTTGTGACATTGTAAACATTCCAACTCAAATACATTATTACAAAGAATCTAACCTTAACAATAATTGATCAAAACACAACTATACATAGTATTGTTTATGTATTTTATCTTAAAACCTACTAATAATCAAAAGATATAACAAATACATCTTATGTTACCAAACATCTAATCTTAACAAACTTTATAAATCATAACCTAAACTATAAAGTCTACATAATTACAATGAAGAGACTATTTCTTGTGAGACTTTAACAAAAAAAATACTATACAACGGCCTATCATTTGATCACAAACAACCTACCATTTTATATCATTTACAACATAAAAATAAAGTTTCAATCTAACAAATAATATAAAAAAAAAGATTCATAACTTAGGGTTTATGCCTATAACGATTTAACAATCAATAACATGATAAACACAAAAAAACTTACACGATTCTGTTTAGATCTAAATCGATTTTGAATAAGAAACAAATCAAAGATTTTAAGAAAAAAAACTTACAAGATTTGTAGAAAAATGAAACCAAAATAACCTACCGAAACACACAAAAAATGAAACCAAAATAACCTACCGAAACTAAAAATGATGGTTCGGTTATTTGTTTTTCAAAAATTGAAAAGTTCAGTTTGGTCACTATTCATACATCTAAAGTAAATTATTTACATAATATCACAAATTGATTTATTATATAAATGTTGTCAACGGTTTCTAAGACCCCGTGAATTAAATGTCATTTTTTATGTTGTTATTAGATTATTTTACTTTTTTTCAACGTGATATATTCTCAGATTTATATTCCATAAAAATTTAAATATCTTTTATAGCGTTTTAATAATTTATATGTATCGTAAGTTAGCATTAATATTTTCTATTCATGGAGCTAACATGTATTTTTTTACATAATACCACAAATCGATCTCTTATAAAAACACTATCACGATTTTTTAAGGCCTCGTGAATTTCACGGGTCAATAAACTAGTATTATATAAATGTTACAATATTATTTCTTAAGGTTTTTATAGTCTAAACGGACCCGAAAACACTCGTAAACACTATATTAAATTCCAATCAGCATTTATGCTTTATAAAAAGTGTGCATGAAATTTTATATAAAAGTTATCTAGTTTTAAGGATGATTATGTCACTTTTAATACACTTTTAGACTTAGAATGATTATCCTTAAAACTAGATAACTTTTATATAAAATCATCCTTGTAATATACCATAGTAACTATTTTCTATTTACAATGAAATTTTATATAAATGATTAAATTAACAACTAGTTAAATAAATTAACCAATCCTTGTAATATACCATAGTAACTATTTTCTCACATCCTAACGTATTTGTAAATCATTTTCACTATGTGTATGTATAAATCTAGGTTTTTCTTGTATCTTGATAACAATGTAAACTAAGTGGTGATTTAACTAGATAATTAAGATGTTTATATGTAAATAAGTAAAATGAAAGTATAAGAAATATGTATGAACCTTGTGTGATGGTGATGATGAAATGAACACAAGACTAATCCTATTCAAACCCCTTTTGTTTGATATTAACCTAAACCCTTAAACACTTGCAAATCCTTGCTTAGAAAATCAAAACTCTAAGTTCTTGATAATGGTGGTTCTTGGCCGGTTACAAAGGAAACAAATAAGCTTGAATAAGCTCAAAACCTAAGAGAATAAGCTGAAATGGCTAAACCTAACCTAATAAGCTGAACTAACACCCTAAATAAGTCAAAAGCAAGTAAGCAGCTAAGCTTAAAATAAGCAAATGATCCATTGGCCAAAACAGATAAGCAAAAAGGCTAATAGAAGTAACTTTTCTACTTAAAAATAAGCTAGCAAAAGGATCCTATATGGCTCGTGGCTTATACACTGAAGAAGAATGGCCCAAAAAGCTACAATAAGCAACAAAGAAAAAACATTTTGAATTCAGATAAGCACTTAAAAAGCTTCATGAAAAGGCTATCTCACACTGACTCAACACTTAGACAAATTTTTGATAACTTTTGCAATCTTAACAAAACCACACTTTTGAGCTTAAAAATAAGCAAACAAACATATCCTTATGAACATATAACCTACAAACAGATTAGATATGTACCCAAAGAACAAATAACAAACACTTCAAAAAGGAGTTTGAAATTTAGGATAAGCATAATAATCATTTATTGAAAAGCATTTTCTCAAACTTTTTAACACTTAGCAATCAATGACAGTTTTGTCAAAAACTCAAAAACAAACAATGCAACGCTTTTAGACTATTATTCTAACCTGTTTTTAACACTTGCATAAACACAAAAACTTCACAAAAGCAACAATAAGCAAATCAACACCATCAAAATAATCAACTAGAATAGCTATAACATAATACAGTTTCAAACCACAACTTCTTAAATCCTTAAAATGAGTTTTACATGATACTTAAAAAACTCTAACAAAACTAAAATCTTTGGACTAATCTAAGCTAAGCTAAACTGACTTAAGTGTCAAATTGCAATTTTAACCCATTTTGACCCATAAAAGCAGTTAACCAAACACCCCTTTAAAAACTTAAAATGCTTTTTTTACTTGCAAACTTAAATTTTTTATGAACAACCCTTTGAGACCAGATATCTAACAAGCATAATAAGCAATATTAAGCATATTTAAACAACTAATAAGCAATTAAATAAGGTAAAACAGATTGTGCTAGTTTATAAGCTATTTTAAAATAGTTTATTAGAAAACTCAAACAAATAATTTCTAAACTATAAAACAAGCATAATAAGCATTAAACATCATAAGCAAACACAAATAAGTAAATATAAGTAGAAAATAAGCACAAATAAGCAGTTGAATAGTAAATAAGCTATAAATGAAAAAATAAAACTTACAAAGGCCCTTGCTCAAAACAGGGCAAATGAGCTCAAAAGAGCTTATCTACTAGCTCTAGCTTGTATAAAACAAGCTAGTAAAAGAAATATAAGCCCTTCCCTTTTAGGCTTATCTTCCAAAGAGCTTTTTGAGTGTTTTTTTTGATAAAACAAACTTAAACTTTACAAACTATGAGAAAGTTTTGTAAGACTTAAGTAACAACTTAAGAAGGTTATAAAAAGAGCTTTTAAGAGCTTATAAAACAATTTTAAACAATCAAAAACTTTAACTTAAAAACGGGGTAAAACATATAAACTTCAATTTTTCATTAAACTTTAAATCATTACAAGGCTTTTAAAAAAGATTACAATAAACATTAAAATATATGCTGAAAACTAAAAAGCTAGATAAAAAGACTAAGTGCTTCAATGGCTTACAAAGGAGCCTATTTATACTCATCGAAGGAAGGTTCTAGGTCCTGTGCTTCTTTGTTGAGTGAGAACCAGGGTGTGTTTGTTGTGTGAGACAAGTCCATAGTCAAGCCTGGCCATCTAAATTTGAGTAGTATCCATGTCATGTCATCATAGCCCTTCATCTCTTGTCTTGATTCTTGGACGAATGATGATGCAAAGGATTTCCAAGGTGGCAATAAGCCCATGTGAGGAGGGATAAGGTTGGTTGACAAGGGGGAGAAGAAAGGGGAACAGTGTTGGGGGTAAATTTGGCGGGTAGTGGAGACAGGGTATGAAGAAGATGTATAGTGTTCCCGGCTCTAATTTGAAGTTTGGGAAATGGCAAGAAAGGCCCCTCTTCTTATATAAGTATATGCATCCATCATCCTTGAGTTTTGCAAATTTGGCCCTTAAAGTTTTTGTTGGTGTTGCACCGTTAGTCCTTTTAAGGACTAACGGGGGTGTTATAAAGGAGGGTAAGGGATAACGGGGTTATAAGGGGTGGTGATGGGCTAGTGTTGTTGGGCCGGGTATAGATAAAAAGAATTTAGGCTTTTTATAAGGTTTTAGGATTTAAGGATATAAGGGGGCTTTCCCGGGCCCACTAGGTGGGTACGAGTGGGCCCACTTTTGGCAGTTTAGGTTTTCGGGTTTGGTTTTTGATGCTCTTTCCAAATCCACTTCCCGAGGTTGACTTTGACTTTTTTTGACTTTTGACGTTTGTTGACTTTTTGGCTTTGACTTGACTTTTTCTTTTCACGCTCTTATTCGTTCACGTTTAACTCGGTTTTTGTCATTTTGCTTCTATTTTTGTCTTTTTCTTGGATATTCATTTCCTGCACAATACAAATGCAAAACATACAAATACAATATATTTTTGGTACGTTTTTAGTCATTTAAGTCTGGTTTTAGAGGTCAAATGTATGTGTAATTAAACACATACTAAAATCTATTTCACTTCATTTATATAATTAAAATGCCAATTAACACAAATTAGATGTAAAACTATATAAACAATTTATAAATGATTAAATTAACAATCTAGTTTAAATAAATTAACCCAATCCTTGTAATAATACCTGATATAACAATTTTCTCACATCACTAACGTATTTGTTAAAATCATTTCTCACAAGTTTTATGTAATTGCTTGTTTATTAATAAATCTGGGTTTTTTCTTTCTTGTATCTTGAAAAAATTAAACTTAGGTGGTGATTTAACTAGAATAATTAAGATGTTTATAAGTACAAGTAATAAAATAAAAGGTAAAAAGAAATAAGTGTAGTGAACCTGTGTGATGGTGATGATGAAATGAACACAAGACTAATCCTATTCAAACCCCTTTTGTTTGATATTAACCTAAACCCTTAAACACTTGCAAATCCTTGCTTAGAAAATCAAAACTCCAAGTTCTTGATGATGGTGGTTCTTAGCCGGTTACAAAGGAAAAACAAGAGATTGTGGTGTGAGTATTTTAGCTTTTTAATAAGTGATAATCCCTCTCCTCCCTATTAAGCTAAACAAGATATGACTTAAACATTATAATAAGACTTAGGGACAAACTAGGATGTGATTTATCTTGGGCATGCAGTTGTGACACGCTTATAATTATGTTGGCCACCGTACTTATATTCACATCCTTTCCCATTCATATTCAATATTGAGCCCACTCATATCAATGACTGACATAACTAAGGCACTAAACCAAGAACAAACAAAGGCATACCAAAAGCGGAACACCGCACACATATATCCTATACGCAACTAAATGACGGATCTTAGGTTATAGTCTAGGCCAATCCACCTAGTTCTCTATAACCTTGGCTCTGATACCAATCTGTCACACCCCGACAATGGCAGAAACTCAGGAATGCAACATAATGATCAATCATAACACAAGGTACAAAATAAAGAAAACTACATTGCATAAACTTCAAGTGCTATGAAGACCATCAACCTTGAACAAACTCAAGTGATGTCCCAAATCGCAACTAAAATCCACAAATCTCTTACATTTATTCATATGTCCTCGCAGGGGACCATAACCAAACTTAATCCAAAATCTCCAAATACTAAAATCAAACAACAAGCAAGCAAGACTTCAAACAAAATTCCACACGGGATACTTCTAAGTCTGCTATTAATCACCAAACTATTCCTCTTTCACTTCACCTGAAAATGATACTCGAAAACATCAACAATAATGTTGGTGAGCTCGTAGGTTTGACCTTAAACCCAAAAGTTGTGCCAATATTTCAACAGTGGACAATAGTGCTATATGACAGTGAATATATGCTAACAATCCAAGACATAGCATCCCCGCTAGTCATATCTCAACATCCAATAATAAATCCGGAGTCGCAACTCCCAAATCACTAACGCACCTAAAGGGCCTACCAGCTGGAGCACTATATTAGGGCGTACCACACAGAACCTTGCATGCCAAACACAGTACATGCAAGTACCACACAGAACCTTGTATGCCAAACACAGTACATACAAGTACCACACAGAACCTTGCCATGCCAAACACAGTACATGCAAGTAAATCAACACATAATATTCACATAACAGTCATAAGCACATATCTTGTCCCAAAAACAAAACCACGTTTCGCACAGATCAATTCAAAACATTTCAAAACACATTTGAGTATCATTTTCCCCCAATGGAAAAATAGTATAAAGTAGGGCTATGAGAACTCACCTTAAGCAAGCCTTTAGCAACCAACTTCTACTACACAAGCAAATGCAACGATGCCCACAAACGACCTAGTCCAGTTAATGTCTCATTTTAATCAATCACTTCCAAAACAATTTTCACGTTTGATGCATAGAGTTTAGACGCGTTGTACAATTACCCAAAACAGTTTTAGTGGTCTGATGGTTGACGACTTATCTCCATAATCATATCAATCTCATTTTCCGATAATACATACTTATACTATTTAGCGCAAATAGATAAGTAATATAATAAATATTTATAATTATTAATTATAAATATATCTCGACAAGTCTATTCGGCACACCTTAATTACTTCAAAATAATCATTCCTAGATTGAAAATGACACGTTTAATAACAACAAACACTTTAGGAAAGTTTCAAGAAAAAATATATTTTTTCGTCTTTTAGTGAATTTATTAATTAAATAAAATAATAAAATAATGTTTTATTATTAAAAATCAAAAATCATGTTTTAAGTAAAAAAATTAAGTATAAACTTTTTACGAAATTTCGACGTGACCCGTAAGTGTTTACAACATTTTTCCAAGGTTTCAAACCTTAATTTCCAAACACTTTTCACAATTCGATACTTTTCGACAAAATTCTAAAATCTCAAACTTTAACGTTCACTAAAACGTTTTCCCTAAAATAACGATCAATATCACTTCGTAAATACATTTCGCTTTCAAAAAGTCCACCAAAACTCTCAAAATGACAAAATATCGCTTATTGGGCCTCAAGGCCCAACAAGGGTCCATTATGACATTTATAAGTCCAAAATATTATTTAAGTCCAAAACCAAGGTCCATTTACATATATAAGTATATACTTATATGTAAAAATAATCCGGACTACAATAAGCCCTTTCGTTAAGTCGCGGCTCAAATAGACTTATTAGGCCGTGAGTCCATAAACTCCAAAATACGTATATTAAGCTTTAAAATAAGCTAATAAGCTATGTATTGCTTTTGGTTACTACCAAAAGCCTCAAAAATAGTCCACAACATATGCCATAACACAAAAATAATCAAAATCACTTTCCTAGTGAATTTTGAGAAAGGTACACATGGCAATATAACCCCAAAAAGCCAAAAATAGCTTTAAAATAAGCCCCGAATAATCCATACAAGCAACTATCAAAAATAAACATTCCTATGCATCAATAATTATTTAACCATCACGACCACAACATCAAAACTACAAAAACCCTCTTTTTCTTTCTTTTATTACACGAACCAAACACACTCTTTTATTCGTTTCGCTTTCAAAAATCAATTTTTACAACGATCAACTTGTACAACTAACATCTATGCATCAAAAAATAAATCCAAAAGGACAAACAAAATTTAAATTTGAAAACTTACAAGAAAATCTTAAAACTTGTAGATTTCGACACGAACCGGACAACCCAAACGTTGTTTAAATGAATAACCAAACACTAGAATCAACCCCAAATATTTATGTCTTCATGTTTTCTTGATCAAAACTCAAAAATTATGAGTGTATGTGTGTGTTGTAGGTGGCGAACAAACTATACACACACAAGAGAAGTGTGTGTTTTTATTTTTTTGTAAATGGAATAGATTATGATGAAAATAATTCTAGTGGAAGCATATATGTGTACATCTCTTAGACAAAAGAGCTAAAATTTAGCCTCCTTGTCTCCCTTTCTAACCATAACCCATTAACTTAGAGTATTCACTTACCATATTTACACTTTAAACCCTTCAAAATTTAATTTGGACATTAACGGACGTGTCAGACTCGTTTTTTGGCATTTTTCAAGATTCACAGGTCAAACCACCCGGAATACACATAACATAATAATACCTTTAAAAAAGGATTATTAATCGCAATAAACCTTAAATCATCACATATCTCATAAAATCACCACCGTCAACACGGTACCAAATCTGAATAAACTGACAAAAGTCAAATAGTCAAATGACTATTAATTAAATATTCAGAACACAAAAAGGGAAATGGGTAACTTCTACCCCCTTAAAAGAATTTCGTCCCCGAAAGTCAACTACTAACATCTCTAAACAAATGCGGATACTTCAATTTCATCTGATCTTCACGTTCCCATGTGAATTCAGGACCACGTTTCGAATTCTACCGAACCTTGACGATGGCAATCCTACTACGCTTCAACTTCTTAAACTCTCTTTCCAAAACTTCTACTAGCTCTTCCATAAAATTTAATTTAGCATCAACTTGGATCTCATCCAAAGGCACTTTTAGTGTTGGATCAGCCAAACACTTCTTAAGGTTCGACACGTGGAACGTGTCATGAACACCATTCAACTCCTCAGGCAAATCTAACCGATAGGCCACAGGGCCTACTTTCTCAATAATCTCAAATGGTCCAACAAACCTAGGTGCTAACTTCCCTTTCTTCCCAAAGCGTACCACACCTTTCCAAGGCGACACTTTGAGCAAGACATAGTCACCTACACTAAATTCTAGAGGCTTCCTCCTCTTATCGGCATAACTTTTTTGACGATCACGTGCAGCCTTAAGTCTATCCTTAATCTGCGAGATCTTCTCAGTAGTCTCTTGCACTAACTCAGGTCCTATCAACTGACCTTCTCCAACCTCAGCCCACATAATATAGTAACAATGATTTTAAATTGCACAACGGAAATATTAAACACGAAATCCAAGTTACTTTCCAGGTTTTTCTTATAATCAAACACAATTGGCGACGAGTAAGCCCCAAATACTATTTGATCAGAATAGATCGGTTACTCTAACTAGTAACAGGGATCAAAGATCCTTGAGGCTAAACTCTAGACAGATCATACTACTAACTTATAACAAATGTGACACATACACTGTATTTCTTTAGTCGATCTCTCATTGAGAACACACACTTTTCAAATGCCTAAAACAATAATCAGGACCTCCTTTTTTATAGCATAAGGGGAGTCCAAGGCAAACATGAAAACTATTAAAAGATATTAATGAGAGAATCAATTAATTATATACCTTTATCTTCTCAATAAATGCATCTTATCTATTTTTTCACCAAATCATCATACTCAAATCTGTTAGAATCCCATAATAACAACATCTTTGGTCCATTCTTGTTTCATCCTTGTTTCATTCTTGTTTTGTCTTATCAACTCAAATATATTTCCCAACAATCTTCCCCTAGTTGATAATGACAAAACCAAATAAGGACGAACTTCTCCTAAAGTTAATATACGAATGAAAACTTCCCCTTCAGCTACCAAGGATCTACAAGTTCCAAATCAACAAATCTTCTTCCCTTTTTTGTCAATATCACTCGTAGACTTAAAGTATTGCAACTTTGATCTTCATAACTATGAACCAATATTACACTTCTAATCCAGCCTTCAACAACTCAAATTACCCTCCATGACGCGCCTTTAAGATAAATGAACTTGAGCAGTAGAAACTTAAACTAGCAGTAGTAACAAAGACTAGCAGTAGTAAAAACCTTCACCTCAATGTAGCAAATAAATGGTTAAACATTTTAACATTAAGCTTCCCCTGAAACCCATATGTTAACCATTTCTTGAATCTTCAATTCTGTAGGCTCTATGTAATGATTACTGATGAAGAAAACTAAGTATAACGAACTTGATGCTGAAGTAGAACAACCCAAACTTGTGTCTTATATCTTGCACTATCCACGTGACTTCGAACGTATACCCAAAATCAATGTATAGGGAGACCGCAATCTCTTGACAATTTATCCTCATCTTCTATGAGACACATAACCAAAGTGATAGCAAATGTGAGCATTGAGCACCATAAGAAAAATACCACCTTTGGCTATATTAGTCAGTCTATCGTCACATCGTCTCTAAGCACGAAAAGTTACCTCTAAATGTAGTAACCGTGTGAGATATGATAAGAAAACACAAACCCCAATAAGTCCACTTCATCGTCAAATAAAAGATAAATAATAATCTTCTAACCAATTGTAACAAATAAAACGAGCCTTTAAACTTTAAGAACATTTAAAATCAAAAATTTTATGTGTGTTTTATACCAATATCTGTCAAAGCAGCAGTAAAAACTTCTTATCGACAAGGCTAGCTAATACTAACTCCATTAACCCAAATAGTATTAACATAGGAACAGTATTAACTTAATTGAACTCCAGAAGTATTAACTGCTTAATCAATAGCGATATTATATCATTATGCATGTATTAAACTTTTTAATCCCAAGCAGTAGAAACAAACCGCTTTTACAACATACATAGTAAACTAGCTTTTTAATAGCTAGCTTAATTAACCAACAATAATAACATTAGTAACAGCTTTTATACCTTATCAGTACTAACACAATGACTTACTACTGTTCTTTACCATACTAGGCAGCACAAATACATTACAACCCCCCCCGCATTAACCATCCTATGACAGCATTAAGTATGTCTTGAACCCTAAAGCTTAACTGAGCTAGCAGAACACAAATTATACACAAACATCAGAAACTATATCCATGCAGCATTAATCTTCTCTAACAGCATTAACTTTGTATACAAATCCGACAATAGTAACTATCCTATTACCAGTTGAAGACCAGCTGATCTGATCATCTGCCTTGAAAAGTTTCCAGTCTTCTTATTTAAGCACGATAATGATCAAGAATAACATTAAAATCCTTATCTTCCAAATAATGACCACCATAGACACCATTAGTGCAAACCCAAACTTTATACAATCATGGCTTATCAAGAAAACCCTAAAAGAGTTTGAATGAATTCATACCAAGCCGTATATACACCACATCAGATCCAAAAAATATACAAACCCTAATTGTCTAGGGTTTGATTAGTTAGAGCATAACGGATCAAAAAGAAACCCAAATAAATAGTAACAAAGCTTACCAATCGAATTGCATACCCAAGCAGGTAGAGAGGAACGAATATAATCAACATAATAATATTAGAATCTTCATAACCTAAAAAACTTTTCGCCACAGAAACTATAATGCATGAGCAAACGTATTTCTTGAAAAGATAGGGTTTTAGTATTCTTAAAAACCTGTAGATCCTAAATCGAGAGCCACATGGCTCTGATACCAATTGAGAAAACCTAAAACACATGATAGGTTCTTTGATCGTTTAAGCTCGAGGTTGTTTAGACCTTATCTAGGATAATATAATAACAATGATATAAATTGCACAGCGGAAATAATAAACACAAATCAAAGTTACTTCAAGGTTTTTCTTTATTAATCAACACAGCCCAAAATACTATTTGATCAGAAAAATCGGTTTTACTCTAACTAGTACAAGATCAAAGATCCTTGAGGCCTAAACTCAACACAGTATGCGCAACTACAAATTTACAACGTGTACACATACGTTTATTCATTAGTATGACTCCTCATGAGAACACACACTATTCCTGAATGCCAAAAACAAAATTCCTGGACCTTCCTTTTATAGCATAAGGGAGTCAGGCTTACATGGACACTAATAAAAGATATAAATGAAGAGAAATCAATAAATAATCTCTTATTATCTTCTCATTAATATTCATCTTTATCTTGTTTTTGACCAAATCTTCATTATCTCCTACATCTTGTAGAATCCCATAATAACAACTTTGGTCCTTCTTGTTTCCATCTTGTTTCATTCTTGTTTTGTCTGATCAACTCAAATATAATTCCCAACACAAGATGTCATTGATGAATGCAATAACAAACATATCTAAATAGTATACAGATCCGGTCATCAAATCCATAAAAAGGTCCCACCGGTGTCATTTGGTTAATCCAAGGGCATACAGGAACTCAAAATATCCATACCTTGTTCCGAAAACATACGAAATGTTTGGAATATCGTCCTCATGTACTCGGAGCTGGTGATAACCTGATCGAAGATCTATCTTGGAGAAATAACATGAACCTTGTAGTTGATCAAATAAGCCATCGATTCTATGGAGGGGATATCTATTCTTAACAGTTAACTTGTTCAATTCTCTATAATCGATACACATACGAAAAGATCCATCCTTCTTCTTAACAAACAACTCTGGTGCTCCCCACGGAGAATGAGTCGGTCATATGAAACCCTTGTCTTGCAACTCTTAAAGCTGCCCAGACAATTCTTGCATTTCCGAGGGCTTTAGACGATATGGAGACTTCACAACTGGCGTCGCTCCAGAAACTAAATCTATGCGAAACTCAACTTGTCGTTGTGGTGGTAACCCCAACAAGTCTTCTGGGAATACATCAACAAAATCCCGTACTACAGATATATCACTCAATTTTGGTTCATCTACCTTAGCATTCATTAAGGCTTTAGTGGCTCCTAAAGTACGTTCCCCTTGAACCCTAAGTATCCCACTACCTTCCAATGGTATTTCAACCACCTTTTCATGACAAACTATCACAACCTTATTTTGGGACAACCAGTCCATTCCCATAATCACATCGAAACTTCCATGAACTAACGGTATCAAATTTATGCTAAACAAGGAATTTCCTAGTTCTAGTTTATAGTCACGGATAATCCTATCCACTTCTACTTTCTTATCATCTGCTACTTCTATCACATAACTAGGATTTACAATACTAGGTTTCACATTTACTAAAGGCGTAAATTCAGTAGAAATGAAACTAAAATCGGCTCTAAAATCAAAAAGTACAGTAGCAAAAGGATCGTTCAAAGAAAAAGTACCCGTCACCATGTTAGGATCCTGTAAAGCTTCCACCACATTCACATTCACATTGAAGGCCCTTCCTGTAGCTTGATTCCCATTGTTTCTTGTGTTCCAATTGCCTTTAATAGTTAAACGGTTTCCTACTTGACCAGGTGCTCGGTTCAACTTAGGATAAGTATTTCAAAAATACTCGCGGATTCCACACTCATAACATGTCCCCGGTTCAAACTCCATTCTAACAACATTAACAAGAGCCACTTGCTTAAACAGTGCCCGACAATCTTTAGCAAAATGACCTGGTTTCTGACAATTGTAACACACTTTGCAAGGTCCATTTTCGGGATGATAGGTATAACACTTAGCACACCTAAGATTAGAGCCCACAAACTCATTTCTAGGAGGAGATGTCGCCACAAAACCCGCTCCCCTTTTCACCTTCTTTTTATCCCTCCATGACCCTCTAGATTTACTAGTCTCTTCCACTGCCTTCCATTTCTCATTACTCTTTGACAAGGTACCACAGCTAATTGCTTCGTCAGTAAGTATACCGGCTCTCAGAATTGCATCCTGGATAGTTGTTGGCTGAGTCGCCTTGAGCATTCCCCTAATCTCAGGCGCCAATCCTGCTACATACCTCTTGATGTATGTTGACTCAAGTGTCACCAGATGTGGAACCAGCTTGGCCAGTTCATGGAACTGATCCGTGTAAGCTGCATGGTTGGCTCCTACCCTCTTATGATTCCAAAATTCATTCTCCAACCTCTCCATTTCATTACTTGGATAAAATTCCTCCACCAATAGAGCCTTAAAATCATTCCAGGTCATACCAATTGTCACTTCACGGACTCTTGCCTGGATTTGAGTGTTCCACCATGTCAGTGCCTTGCTAACAAATGAACTGGCAGCATACTTCACCCTTTGATTCTCAGAACACCCACTATTGTCAAGTACATTCTCCATCTTCTCGATCCAGCGGGTAAGTGCTATTGCACCTCCCTTTTCGTCATACTCTTTAGGGCCGCATGCCTGAAATCCTTTGTAGGAACACCCATTGTTCCCACCATTTGTTTGATAACTTTCAATCCCCAGTTGCACGAGTCTCAACCACACTAGTTTTGATTACCAGCGTTTTCTTATCTACATGTTGACGTGGCCGTAGAAGACTAAGTCTGTCTGTCTGGCAGAGGTTGAGCTTTTCTTGAATATTAGGTAGGAATCAATTCTTATAAATCATTTGGATGGAAGATTTTTTGAATCCTTATTTCCGAATCTTGTATTTCTTGGTATCACTCGTCGAAGAATTACTCTCTTAGGTAGTTGTATCCGTATTTTTTTCAGACACTTTGACACTGATCACTGACTGAGAATATCGCATCAGCGCTCTGACTCGGCTTCACGATCAGAGGGCTCACTGTGTTTGTTGATGTAGAATTCCTTTCTTCTAAACCACCAGTGAGTGATGCCATAGACCGCACTGATGTCATATTCGCGTTCACTTTCAACCCACAAAGATGGAACTAATTCTTTAAGGCCAAAGTCTAGGTAACGAGCGGCTTTGAGCTTGGATATGGATAAGGCAATTTTTCGCTCTTTGTCACCTGTCAGAAGATAATCCAGATCCTTATTGAAGAAGAATTATGGTTGAATAGTTACCTGACCTGGTGGTCCTCCTAAGGGCAGTGGTTCATATATATTTTTCGCAGAATTTGATGACCCTCAGGATTACCCAAATCAACCTCTATTCCGCCGCAGCTTATGGCATTCATTCCTTCTGTTAGTGAAGAAAGACGTTGTTCTTATGAACGGCTTTAAACAATGTTGAAAGATGGACCTTCCTAAAAATCAGCTTTTGCAGAGCTTCTTCTTCCTATTCATCTGGCAAAACCATTTGGATGAATGACCTAAAATCATACGTCTTCCTTTGAAGCTTGTTCTCCACAGGAACTTGATACGTTGTGGCGTATGTATTTACCCAGTTATCTCTGGTTTTCCGTCGGGAAATCATTCGGGGGAATGGTCCAATTCTGGTGTTAGGTGTAGTCAGGTCTCTCGCCTCCGGCATCGGCTTAAAACCACGTAGTGGTCGACACCGAATTTGGTAATGTGACGTTATTCGGTTGTCCTCCACGATATGAGACATCCCTTCAACCTGCATTTGGAATTCATCGGAGGATGTTCAGAATGATCTGATTCGGTATCAGTATATGGGCATCAGAGTTAACAACAACATCTTTGTGTCGGTGATCTGCCAGTCCAGTTGAGTAAGAGTCTGGAAGTTAATTTGTAAAGCAGATGCATCAGACTCCCATGGTTTCTTTGAACTTTGGTCATCATCTTTCGAAGGAGGTTGAGCTGACCCAGAAGCGCCATTCGGGTCTTCTTCTCTTTGCTGACCTACCCTGGTTTTGATCTAGCTGATAGGCCCTTCATCATCATCACTCGTCGTTCATCATCATCACTAGTCATGGCTTTCTCATTGTGGCTTTAACCTTGACTGTAACTTCCCTTATCCATGGCATCTGCGTCTGCTATTAAAGCTTCCATAAGAGCCATGAATAGATGGTAGTTGGCGATTTCAGTTTGCAACTCTTGTTCTTATTCATGTGTTTGAAGAGAGCACATCTTAATCAAAATGCTTCAATGAGCAACTTTTGTCTTGATACCTGATAGTGAGTAAGTCGAATCTTGTTTCTCTCCCTGTTCCCTTTTGATTCGATCATCGCCTTTGGACTCTTTTTCAGATTCTTAATTCTTGGATGGACCAGGGCGCAGGCAGTGTAGCACAGAGTATTTCTCGATTAAATCTGTATTGATCTTCAAAGAATAAGTAAGGAGAGCAACATCAAATTATGTTCTAGATATTTATCAACACCTAAAACCGTAGGAACTTGGGATTTAATTGAAGCCAAAACATCAGCAGAGTGATCAGTCTTCTTTACTTCAGACATCTCTTGCCTCCAATCTTGCCACTCTTACTGAAGGGCGATGAATGATGATTTCATGAGAGATGTGGTGAATGTTGTAGCTTCCGGATGATTGGTTGGTGGAAAGGAGTGACCAGTTACGACGGCTTAGGTAAGAATGAGAACTATCTTGAAGGGAGCAATTACTAGGAGAGTTGACGTGACGG
Organism: Tanacetum coccineum; assembly: GCA_026074375.1. Taxonomy (NCBI): domain Eukaryota; kingdom Viridiplantae; phylum Streptophyta; class Magnoliopsida; order Asterales; family Asteraceae; genus Tanacetum; species Tanacetum coccineum. Next base: position 28,201 of record BQNB010037057.1, on the reverse strand, counting down.
TCTGATGACTTAGATCAGGTATGGTGGAATCAGACTCTCTATAACTTTAGATTTCTCATGAATCATCTTCGTTGGTTTGTTCATAAAGAAAATGATCCCAAAGTTATACAGTGTCCAACGAAATTTTTCATGAAGAAGATAAACCATGATGAACTTCCTGGATTTTCTCGAAGACACGTTTCGTCTGTTTTGAGCTTCAGGTTTTCATGAACCTTTGGATAGGCTGTCGCGAGAATTCATCATCCATAGTGCCCAGGTTTGGGTCCAGCAAGAGACATATGAACTTTTCCAGAGTCTGATCTAGTCTGGTCTTCTTGCATGGGCTTAGGGTCTGGTCCAGCCAGATCCTCATGTGCATTTTTCAGGTACTGATACAGGATATGCATTACTCCTGAAGGTTACTGTAGACGAGTCTACTTCACCATGATCTTTTCACCTTTATGAGGCAACGTCTCTGTTTGACACTTTCCTGATCATTTGAATTCAGATGTTTGATGAGGATTCATGGATCAACTTCTCTGATGTATCATCTTAGGTAGAAAGAAGGTCCCAGTTGTCCGAGCTCATGAGGAGCTGATCACGCTAACAAGGATAAACTAGGTCTGTAGATCTTTTCTTCGTTTGACAGAATCTGATCAAGACGGACTGAGCTACTTGTTCTTTCTGTTACAATGGCCTTTCCCTGCCCACTACCTTAGGGCAAGTTTGTGAGTTGTTTCAGATAATTGGATCCCTGATCGTTAACTCCTCCAAACTGTTGCCTACCTTGTGGCAGAAAAGGCTGGATCCAAGCTAAGCCCTAATATCTCATTCCCCATGTCAGAAACCTCACCTCTCCGTTCTACCCTTTCTTGATGCGCTTCCAAACTCATCTTCTTAGCCAGTTCGAGATCCATGATCAACAAAACCCTTTTTTTTCTTCTTGAGTGAATAGATGTCTTGTTGAGCTTCATCATCTTCAATCAACAAGTCACAACCGAAAATTTTTAGAATTTTAAATTACTATTTTTCCCTTTGACTTTTTGGTTCTCGACTCGACTTTTTTGACTTTTGACCTTTTACGGTCACATAAAAAACGATTACCGCGCAGCCGGTAAATTTTTGAAACGTATTTAAATAATAAATCATAATTACCATTATTATATTAATCGCTCCCCCCCCTCCCAAAAACATTTGCAAATTTATTTTTTCAAACTTATTTGACTTGAAAACGAGAAGATATATGTTATTCTTAAATTGATTTATCAAAAACGACCCGCTAAATTACGTTTTCACGACTCGGACTCTAAAGCAATTTGATGTAAAACGACATTCCGGACAATTTTTTAGTTTTGCCCGAGACACGAAACCAAGCAGAAAATGACTGAAATAGCCTCACAAAATTTTGAAAACAACGCGTACCGACAAAGAAAATAATTAAATTTATATTTAATTATCACCCTTTTATTAAATAAATTTTTTTAATAAATCATTTAATATTTTATTCAAAAACGTTTATTTAAAAACACGAATGTTCAAAATAAAGTTTAATTTTTACGGACAAAGCTTGCCCGTGATACCCAAATAAATAATAATGATTTTAAATACTTTTTTTTATAAAACATTTATAAAATAAGTCATGTAAATACTCATTTTTATGGGAAAAACTATTTGAAAAACAATGGCGTAATTTTCGTAATTTAAATCCATCGTTTACTAGCCTAAACGAGGCCCGAACCAATATTTATCAAAAATTTCACCTTTGGTCCCTCTCGTAATATTTACAAATTTAACCCTAAAGTATATTAAACTTGTCATGTTTTCTAAAAACTTTATAATATATATATGTTTATAATTAGGGTTTCCCCATTTTTGTTAACCCTACACACACACACACATACTCCCTCCTCCCCTCCTAAAGATTCCGGCGCCTCCCTAAAAATTCCGGCCATTTTCCGGCCACCTGCCGCCGGCCATCTACATCACACCACCACCTTATATCCATCATCATCTCGTCGGCCACCATCTCCCCACCGCACCTCCACCACTTTCGCCGCCAACCACAGCCGGCCACCCTCTTCATCATCACACCCAGGCCGCACGCTCCCTCTCCATGCTCACCTTCCTTCCATCGACACCCTCACCAACCCGTTACCTCCTCCACCTTCGCACCATAGCCGCCACGACTGCCATCACCATAACAGCCACCACCACCACAGCCCCGCCGCTGCAACCACCACATCCACCAACACCATCACAACCACCTCACCATCATCTCCCCCGTCACCTCCAACAGCCAACACCACCATCTTCAACCTCGCCACATCCACTGCCGCCACCAGCAGTCAAAAAAACAAACAACCGCCACTGGTTTTTCCAATATTTTTATATCTTATTTATGTGTGTGGATGATAATGTTGTTGATGGTAGATATTAAGTTTGGTTTTCTTTTTTTTTTAAACAATAAGAGTGCGCTTGGTTTTGCAGCGAATAAAGTGCGTTTGGTTTCGTAAATCGTCCTAAACTGGGCGTTTGGATTTACTGCCCGTAAAGGGTGTGGTTGTTTCGACAGTCAACGATCCTACAAGTGGTGTTTGGTTAGCTGTTTAAAACAACAGATGGTGTGTTTTGGTTCTAACATTAGGGTGCGTTTAGGTACAAAGCTGCACCAAAGGGTCATTAGGGTTAATATAAAACCCCAAACAGGGTGTTTGGCTTTAGTGAAGCCCATAAGGGGCTTGTTTTTTGCTGTTCAACCCTAAAAAAATGAAGTCACTTCCTCCTAAAGGGGAGCGTTGGGACAGCACCCCCGAGTAGTGTGTGTTTCGGTTTTATTATTTTGTTTCTTCTTATATTTTGTCTAGTAATTATATAATATTTATAACACGCGGATGTTTGCAACATAGATTGATAAAAGTGAAAAGCATTAAAAATTTATAATATGGGAAATGTGTAAAACGAATAGGTCATGGCCAAAAATTTTTCTCCATGTGTGGAGAGGGTTCTATTTATACCCTTGAGCCATAAGTGGCTTGTAGGCTTTTCTACTTGGGCCGGGCTTGGCTAAATTTGGTCTTTGAGCCCGCAACACGGACAATATTAGATTACAAACCAAGCCCGTTGAACCCGACTAGCCTATTACTTAACAAGACTAATTACGACTAATAAGACCGATAACATTCTTGTTCGACTTATATAAAATTAAGGCTAACAACTATCATGCTTTCTCTTGTGGTCTTTAACCTTGTCTGCAACTTCCTTATCCATGGCATCTTCATCTGCTATCAAAGCTTCCATAAGAGCATGGTATAGACGGTAGTTGGCAGTATTTCTGTTTGCAGACTTGATCTTATTCATGTGTTTGAAGAGAGCACTCTTTAGATCAAATTCTTCAAGATCAACTTTATCAGTTGACCTGATGGAGTAAGTTGAATCTTGTTTCTCCTCACCTTGTTCCTTTTTGGCTCTGATAATCTCCTTTGGACTCTTTTCAGATTCTTGATTCTTGACAGACTCTGGGCCAGGCAACACAGAGTATTTCTCGATTAAATCTGCAGTGTGTCGTTCAAGAACCTTAAGGAGAGCATCATCAAGTTTTGTTCCTAGATAATTGTCAACAGCCGTAGGAACTTGGGATTTAATCGAAGCCAAAACATCAGCAGAGTGATCAGTCTTCTTTACTTCAGACATCTCTTGCTCTAATCTTGCCACTCTTAGCTGAAGGGCGATGAATGGAGTGATTTCAGGGAGAGATGTGGTAATTGTTGTAGCTTCCGTGTTGATGGGTGGAGGAGTGACCAGTAATGACGGCTTAGAAGATGAGACATCTGTGAAGGGAGCAATCACTAAAGGAGTTGACATTACTGTCTGATTTGGATCAGGTATGGTGGACTCAGACTCCTCTCTAACTTTAGATTTCTCTTGATCATCTTCGGTTGGTTTGTCATAAAGAAATTGATCCCCAAAGTTAAAGGTGTCATCGAGATTTTTCATCATGGAAGACATAGAACCAGAATGTACTTTATAGTTTATCCTAGATGACCGTTTGTCGTTATGAGGCTTAACGGTTTTAATGAACTTTGGGTAGGCTGTAGCGAGAATTCCATCATCCATGTGCTCAGGCGTTTGTCTAGCAAGAGACACATGTAATTTTTCAGAGTCTGATCTGTCTTGGTTTCTTTTCATGGCTTAGGGGTCTGGTCCAGCCAGAGCGATCCAGCATGGCCTTGTGTACTAACAGGTATGGTTACTCCTGATGTTACTCTAGACGAATCAACTTCACCTTGATCTTTGTTACTTTTAGGAGCAGCGGTTTCTGTTTCGCTTTCAGTTCATTCTGAATCAGATGTTGATGAAGATTCATAGATCACTTTCTCTGATGTGTCATCTTCAGGTTGAGAAGAGGGTCTAGTTGTCGACTCATGAGGAGTTTGAGCACGCCTAACAAGGATAAATTGATCCGTAGTTCTTTTCTTCTTTGACATATCGATCAGGGAATGAGCTACTTGTTCTTCGGTTACAATGGCCTTTCCCTTGCCCACTACTTTAGGCAGTTTGGGAGTTGTTTTAGATACTGGATCCCTGATCGTTACTCCTCCAACAGGTGCCCGACCTTGTGGCAGAAAGGCTGGATCCAAGCTAAGCTTAATAGCTCGTTCCATGTCAGCATCATCACCTTCTCCTTCTCCCTTTTCTTGATGTGCTTCCAAACTCATCTTCTTAGCCAGTTCGAGATCAGGATCATCACCTTCTTCTTGAGGAATAGATTCTTGTTGAGCTTCATCATCTTCGTCAACAAGTTGGAAAGTAGGCTTTCCCTTTCTAACTTTCTGTGGAAGCTTACGCTTGGAAGGTTTCTTTGTCGGAGGAGGAGCTGGCTTGGATTGTTTGACTGGTGTAGTGGTTGTGGGCTTTTTGGGTGTAGCATGCTTTGTTGCAGGTTGCACGCTTGCACTTTCTTGAGGGGTTTTCTTTGTATTCTCAGCAACCATTTCCAGATACTTGGGATAATACGAGGATTGTTGAATGGCTTCAGTTATCAGGGGATCGGGAATTGCCATTCCAAACACTTCAACTGACTCACCTTTAGGGACAAACTTGAGATTTCCTAATATAAAATCATCTCCAGTATGATGAACAGCAGAATCAGGACGTCGATGGATGTTGTTATTGCTTGCCAAGTAGTAGATTATCACCTTGGAAAACCGTCCATAAGGAATGAGGAGAGGAGTTACTTTCTTCTTTGGGTTCTTCAGACTGGCTTTGTGACTTGCTTTGTGTGAGAAAAATGTCTGGATCCCTTGAGTAAACTCTTCCCATAACAGCTCTGCATGATCAACATTAGTTTGAGTGACGATTCCCCACAGCATTTGCAGAACTGGGTGTCTGGGTTTGTCACTGCCAGAAGTCTTTCCTGTCAAGCACTGGTTGATTAAGGATAGAATTGCCCTCCATGGTTGATACACATAATTCACCCGTATATTGGAGACAATTTCTACAGGTTCAGGATACCCCAGCTCATTAACAAAATCAATCACCGTGTTACCAGACGGAGGTAACTCAAATGGGTGAGTTGGGTTGACAGGAGTAATTGCTAATGCCTTTCTGAGAAGATCAGCACTTAGATCGAACCATTGTTCATCAACTTGACAACTATAAACCCCAGTCTTCTCGTTATATTTCATTGTGTTCCAGAACTGTTGCAGGTAGATAGCAGGAACATTTGCTGAGGCAGTGAATGCTTGGAAGAAGTTGGTATTACTCAGGATGTCCACTGATATCTGAAAGATGGGGTTCTTTTGAATCTTTTGTGCATTGAAAAGTAGGTTGCTTTTCCCGATTGTTAACCACTGAGAGCGAGGTACAATCTGCTCATCTGTTCTTGTAGGAGGTTGAGTGGGAACATTTTGTTCTGCCATCGTATTCTGCAAAAGAGTATTTAACAAAGAAGACAAACATTGCAGAGAAACGATGTTAGAGAGAACTTTGGCATTGATTAAAGTCATGTCATTCCACGATTGATTAAAAACAGAGGTAACTCTGGTTTGATTAAAATCTACTGATTATCCAACAGGATCAATTACTTGTTAACTAAACCCGGATGGGGTTTAGAAAAGCAACTGGGTCATTCGAAGGGGCCTTGATAGATTATTGGGCTTAATGGGCCAAAATATGAAACTTAGCCCAAACCACCGCTAGGCAGAATGCCAACTCGCCGTTAGGAGAATCGAGCAAACCGCCACGAAAAGAGGCGGGTTGAATATTTTAATATATAAAAATATTCGACCAAACCGCCGAGAGACGGCGGTTTACTTGTTGGAATAAAATAATAGAAAATTATGGCAACCCACTGTTATTCAACCCGTTGTTGGCCAACTCGCCATTCGACAACTCGATGTGAGTCAACCCGCCTTTAAGCAACCCGCTGTTGGCCAACTCGCCATTCGACAACTCGCTGTGAGTCAACCCGCTGTGAATCAACCCGCCGTTAGGCAACTCGCTGAGAATCAACCCGCCGTTTGATCCAACGGGTTGAGTAAGTTATTAAAAATTAATAAAATAACCAACTCGCCACCTAGAAACATAAGCAACTCGCCATTCAGACTGGATTCTTAAAATTCAAACCACGTACCTCCTTTGTCAAAACTAATCACATCCTAAGGCATTCCTACGCATCAGATATACATCACTACCATACCTCTAAAACGAGCTTAAATGACCAAAAACAGACAAAAACTGCCAAATATATGTTTGTTTTGCATCTGTATTGTGCAGGAAGTGGATATCATCAAAAAGACAGAAAACCAAGCCAAAATGACAAAACTGAGCATGGAATGGAAAAGACTGTGCAAAATCAAGGCCAAAGTCCAAAAATGCCAAAGTCAGAGTCAATACAGAAGAATCAGCAGTCAAACCGAAGCCGGAACTGAAGAATACTAATTGGATGCAATCTCAACCCATCTGATGGGCCGGGAAAGCCCAATAGTATAACTATGAAGACTGTGAAGACCAAATGGGCCCTCAATCAATTTCAACAGCCCATTTGTGTGCAATTGACAAAGACTGTGAAGACTTTGAAGGCCCAATCCTAGCCCAGTTACAGCCAATCTCAGCCATTGTACACACAAAACCCACTTCATAACCTTATTGGGCTTGAAAAAGCCCAATAACCAAACCTGAACCTTATTGGGCCTTAAAAAGCCCAATAACATAAGCCTAAACCTTATTGGGCCCAGACACACTCAATTGGGCCCAATACAAGCCCAATTGGGCCCAATACAAAACCCAAGCCCAACAAAAGCCCACAATTCTTTTTATAAAACTTTAGGGGCTAAATTCCATTTTAAAAGTTGTTTTTATAAAGAAAAAAATGAAAAAATACAAACACAAGGGCTGGTTTTGCAATTTACCAAAACCCTTTATTCTTTTAATTATAAACAGCAGGGACCATTATTGCAATTACCCAAAACCTTTTTATTCTTTTGTTATACAACCACAGGGACCATATCTGTCACAATTGAAACCCCTTTATAACTGTTTTTGGGTTTAAAAAAGGAAATGAAAAGAGAGCCAAAATTGGAGGGCCAAAGTTGCCTCTTCCCCAAGGTTTACGTTTAAACCTGCGACCCACCCCTGTACTCGAACCCCTACCCGCCAAAACCATACCTCCCTCCCCCATGGTTTATAGCCAATACCACTATCCCAAGTACCACCACCAGCTCACCCATACCCTTTCCCCACTTACCCTGCCCCTATAACCCTTCCCTGTTGACAATACACAAAAACCCGCACCCCCATCGATGGCTGAGAATGCTGTGAAGACAATGGAAGGCTGGGATTGCTTGGGAAGCTTTGTACTCTCATAACAAACACAAACCAAGACAAAAGAAAGACTTTGAGCCTCTATAAAAGGAAAGAGAGCAAGCCGAAGTCACATACCCCTGTTTTTCCTTTTCTTAGTGTAAAATTTAATTAAGTTGCTTTAAGATTATTATACTCAGTTGTTTTAAAAACTTTATGTTGTAATATTTCTGTTTTTAATATAAAAAGTTAAGAGTTCTTGTGAAATTACTATTGTCGAAATTTGAAGTATAATTTAAGTTGTTTAATTCTGTTTAAATTATATAAAAATGTGTTAAAAGTTATTAAACTTCACTTATAATTACTTAGTTCAGCCTGCATTTACCTAAAAAACAGTTAAACACCCTTTTTATATAAATAAGGGGGTGTTTGGTTTAGAGGCTAAGGTAGCCGTTAGGGATTGAATTAAGGCTACTCATTCAGAAAGAGTAGCCTAAGTAGCCTGAGACTACAACATCTAGGTTTCATTGCTCTTATTTCATTTCAGCTTAATTTCAGTATATCATTTGCTTATTGCTTTTCATTTGAGTTCATAAATGTTTGATTATGCTTGATTAGTGTTCTTCTCATTCTGTTTTGAGTTTTGATTGTTTAGTTATCATTAGATCTTACATTTCTAAAATTTTGTCCTTTTTAGTGTAATAGCTACATAGAGTAACTTGCTTAATCTCTCAAATAAGCTGTGCATTTTAGTTCTCAATCATCTCTATTAATCCAATACAAATAGAAGTAGATAAAGAGTTTAGGTTGTTTTAGTTTTTATAAAGGTTTTAAACTCAATTTAGCTTTGACAGATTTTCTAAAGGTGTGTTTGGGTTAAGCTAGATTAGACTTTTAAAGTCAACTTAAGTTTGTTTAAACTGTTCATTCATGTGAGTTAGGGTATAAGTTCAAGAGATTTACAGCTTTTAGAAGTTAGAGTTTAGTTTCATAAAAGTTAGAGTGTAAAAATTCATGGCCAGCACCAGGGCAAATTTAAGCTGTATTAGGTTTAGATTTTAGGTTTTCATAAGCACTTAGGGATCTCATTTAGTTAGAATAGAGATAAATGCATTTTGACATTTGATCATTAGTTTTAAAATGAAAAGTTAACCTGTGCATTGCCATTTGCACCAGCTGCCATTCATATCAGCAAACACATTTTACATCAGCACAGGTTTTGTCCATTTAACTTTTTGAAATCTTCTATCTTCATGAAAAACTTGCAAATTCCTTATACCTAGGTAGATTATAAATAGCTAGGTTAGCTTATTTCCAAAATCTCAGCACCTAAGGTTCAATAATAAGCCTGTTAGCTTATTGGTAAAAAGCTCAAAATTAGTCTCATAAAAACTTTGTAGTTGTCATCTTAATTTTCTTTCTAGTTTTGTTAAGCATAGGTAAATTTTAGCTTAAATCCATTTAGTACACATCTTAGGCATTAAATAGCATCTTTTAGTTTCAAGTTTTATCAAGTATTAAGCTCAAAATAAGCAAAAATCCAAAAATTAGTCAAATAGCTACTTTCTGTGACAGCAATCTATTTGCTTATTTTCTAGCTTATTCCTTCGTTAAAAGTCCAAAGTGCTTTTGTTAAAGTTGTTAGAAATAAGCTGTTTAGTAAGTTTGTAGTTTTGAGTTTTTACTGAAAAGCACTTTTTAATAAGTCAAAATAAGCCAATAGCGCAGGGTCTGTTCTGTCATTTCTTAATAGTTTAGGGTTATACGTTTTAACTGTAGTGTAAATTTTCCAAAGTTCGCCCGCCTACCCTGTAGTTTACTTTCTTTCACTTTTTACCCTGTCTTTCTTAGTTAAATAAAAAAGTTAATATTTTTGTTTTTAGTTTTATTAAAAATTAGGTTAAAGTTTTAATTGAATAAATTAGGGTTCAATTAGGTAATAAAAATTGGGGCTTTTTGTTCCATAATTTTTCTGCAC
>BQNB010037057.1:0-17911 GCA_026074375.1 Tanacetum coccineum | reverse complement strand
CGAACTTAAAGCATATTGGGCCCTAAAAAAATGTAACATAGATCTCACGGTTGCAGCAAAGAACTGTTTCATGGAACTTAATGAATTGATGGAATTAAGTGATGGAGCGTACGAAAACACCCGGATCTATAAGGAAAGAACTAAGAAATGGAATGACTCTAGGCTCCATAGGGATAAGAACTTCAAAGTGGGAGACAAGGTATTGCTATTTAACTCTAGATTTAAGATGCATCAGGGTAAGCTCAGATCAAGATGGTACGGGCCAAATATGGTAAAAACTGTGTATCCATATGGAATCATAGAGATCATCGATAGAAACGGAATCAGCTTCAAAGTCAACGGACAAAGGTTAAAGAAGTACCACGATGAACATACTAATGCAAAAGATAAAGAAGTGGTGGAATTCAAAGAAGATACAACGTGAATGAAGGAAGGAAAAAGTCTAACTTAAAGACTTCACTGTAAACAAAAGTGCTTCCCGGGAGACAACCCGGATTGTTATTTATTTTTATCGAGTCTGTATGATCTAGGGTTTCACAAGATCACCATTGCCTTAATCCCTAAGATAGATTATAATCAGCAAATAAGGATGCTTTATGCGGATGCGTTTAATTGTGACATAATTTTATGTGTCTAGGTCTTAGGAAGAAGTAACGCCTAAGTCTTAAGAATAATATGCCGCCTCGAGATAAGTAATCATTGCATTAATAAACAAACCAATGTTCTGATTAAATTAATGATGGCTAATACAGTTTTCTTATATTTGGCTAGACCTCTCTTTTATCTTTTGTTAATTTGCTTGTGTGTGTTTTAGTGTCTTGAATTGGTTTAGTCACCACCAAACCCGTGCCAGTCTCTCAGACTGAAAACTCCCCTTATCCATTAGATTTAAGATTAACATAGGTTTAGCATATATTAGACTAACTTAGATTAGAAAACCAAAGTATTAATAAATTAAAAGTGTTCCTCGCTTTGAGTGATCGACACCCTACTTACCTTGAAACTCCCACCGACCGGGTACACTGCCTATTAAAGTGTTATTTTTGGTTAAGTCGACAAAATATAAATTTAAAACTTGAATCATAATTTAACACCACACAACGACACATCAAATGGTCATACCATTGACAGATGTTTTAAGATAGTTGGATATCCTGCTGATTTTTGGAAAAGAAAAGCTGGTTCAAACTTTAAAGGAAAAAATGTTTCTAATAATGTTGTTGGTTCTAATTCTTCTAATGGATTTTCTGATGAACAAATGGCTACTCTTATTTCTTTAATCAAGAGAATTCTGTCAATGGGAAAGTGGGTCATTCTAATATGGCAGGTACTTATATGAATTCTAGTACTATGTTTAATAAGAATTTTGAGAATTTTTTTTGCTCTAATAGCTCTATGCATTCTAAGCTTGTCTCTAAGGGGCTAATCATTGATTCAGGTGCCAATCAACACATAACTTACACTGATAAGAATCTTATTAATGTCATTGATGTTTCTTATTTAAAAATTAAAGTGACTCATCCTAATGGGATTGAGGCCTTTATCACTAAAATTAGAAATATGCCTTTGACTAATTACTTGACCTTATATCATGTTTTGTTTGTGCCTGAATACTATGTTAGTTTGATGAATGTTTATAAGGTTGCTAGAGATAGTAAACTTGTTATTGCCTTTGATGAAATGCATTGTTATGTGATGAACCAGGATTTGAGGAAAGAAAAAATTCTAGGGACTGGTAAATAAATTGGTGGATTATATTACTTCAATGGAAATCAAGGTATATAATTTGAGAATTTTAAAAGTAACAATGTATGTTTTTTGTCTAAACTAATTTGGCATTGCAGACTTGGTCATCCTGCTGACCAAGTCCTGGATGTTTTGAAACCAACCTTGAATTTTGACAATAAAAACACTGATTTAACATGTGACACATGTCAAAGAGCTAAACAGACCAGAGAACCCTTTCCTCTTAGTGATCATGTGTCAACTGAGTTGGGTAAACTTGTTCATCTTGATTTATGGGCACCTTATAAAGTTACTAGTAGGGATGGGTTCAGATTTTTCTTGACTATTATGGATGATTTTTTAAGGGTTGTTTGGGTTTATTTACTTAAGTCTAAAACTGAAGTTTTCTATAACATAATGGTGTTTTAAAATTTCATTAACACTCAATTTAAAAAGAACATTAAGATCTTTAGGAGTGATAATGGTACTGAAATTGTTAATTAACAATTTAATGGTTTCTATTAGTCAAATGGTATTGTTCATCAAACCTCATGTAGCTATACCCCCTAACAAAATGGAATTGTTGAGAGGAAGCATATACACCTTCTTAATGTTGCTAGATACCTTCTCTTTTAGGGATGTATTCCTTTAAATATGTGGACTGAATGTGTTCTAACTGCTACCTATTTGATTAACAGATTACCTACTTTTGTACTGAATGAAAAGTCCCCTTATGACCTAGTGTATAATAAGCCTCCTTCTCTCAAACATTTGAGAACTTTTAGCTGTTTGGTTTATGCTACTATTCTTAACAGTCATGACAAATTTGGAAGTAGGTCTGAAAACTTTGTTCTTGTTGGATATTCAAATTTTAAGAATGGGTATAAGTTGTGGAGCCTTGATAATAAACATATTGTCTGTTCTAGAGATGTTATGTTTTTTGAGGATATTTTTCCTTTTAAGCAAAATAATTCAACTAGAATTGATATATTTGTTCAAGATGTAAATCATTTGAATTTTTTCAACACTAATACACTTGATAACTTTCCTGATATACCCAATGATGAGGAGAAAATGAACCCCAGCCCTATCAGGCATGGTAATTCACCTTCTCACTCATGTAGTCCTTCTACATCCTTAAATGAGAATGATGCAGGGCATTTTCAGGATGCAGATGCATCTGCCAGTGAGAATGGAAGTTTTGCAGCTTATGAGGAAAATAATAGTAATTCTAAAGGTAATGGTCTTCATGATCAATCTCAGGAAAATGTTAGTCAAGCTAATAATGATACTCAAAACTTAAGAAGATCTTCTAAAACTTCTGTGTTTCCAAGAAGTTTTAATGATTTTGTTGTTGAATCAAAAGTCAAATATGGTCTTGAAAAATATGTTAATTACTCTTATTTGAGTAAAGGAAATTATTGTTTTGCAACTATGCTTAATAAGGGAGTTGAACCCAAAACTTATCTAGAAGCATCTCAGCATAAGCACTGGGTTGATGCTAAGAATGCTGAGATGGATGCCTTATATAAGAATAACACTTGGGAAATAATTGATCTTCCTGTTGGAAGAAAGGCTATTGGTTCTAAATGGGTTTGAAAAATTAAGTACGAATATGATGGGGAAACAGAAAGATATAAGGCTAGATTAGTTGCCAAAGGTTTCAATCAAAAGAAGGGAATAGATTTTAATGAAATCTTCTCTCCTGTTGTTGAGATTGTTACAGTTAGGTGCTTGATTAATCTTGCTATGCAAAGTGGTTGGTCCTTATTTTAAATAGATATTAATAATGCTTTTTTGTACGGTGACTTGAAAGAAACTGTTTATATGACTTTACCTCCTGGTTATTTTCCTGTTAATGAGACTAAAGTTTGTAGACTAAATAAGTCTATATATGGCCTGAAGCAAGCACCTAGGCAATGGAATGCTAAACTTACTGTTGCTTTGCTTGAGAATAATTTTGTGCAGAGTAAAAGTGATCATAGTTTATTTACTAAGTCTGTTGATAATGTCTTCATTGATTTGTTAGTTTATGTTGATGATATAATCATAGCTGGAAATAGTTTAGCTGAAATTGAAAAGGTTAAACAGTTTCTTAAAACAAAGTTTATGATTAAAGACTTAGGGAAGTTAAAATACTTTCTTGGCATTAAAGTATTAGATACTTCTAAGGGTGTTTGCTTGAATCAAAGGAATTATTATCTTGAGCTTATTGATGAGTTTGGTTTACTTGCTAAAAAACCATCTAGTTTGCCTATACAGCCTAATATATCTTTGACCAGTAAACCAAGTGATACTGATCCCTTGCTTGAAAATATAACTAAGTACCAAAAGCTTATTGGCCAACTAATATACTTAACCACTACTAGGCCTGACAATCCATATATACAGTTTTTTGTCTTAGTCAGTTTATGCATAATCCTCTTAGAAGCCATTTGAAAACTACTTTAAAGGTAATCAGGTATTTGAAAGGCTCTCCATGTAAAGGTATAAATGTAATTAAAGGTTCTGCATCTGGTATTGATCTTAAAGCATACTTAGATGCAGATTGGGCTAAATGTACATATACAAGAGGGTCTATAACTGGTTATTATGTGTTCATGTGTGGGTCTTTGGTTTCTTAGAAAAGCAAGAAACAAAATACTATTTCTAAATATTCTACAGAAGCTGAGTATAGATCTTTAGCTTTTGTAACTTCTGAGGTCATATGGATTCTTAAAATTTTAAAAGATTTAAAATGTTCTAATCTTTTACCTGTTAAAGTGTTTTGCGACAATAATTCAGCAATTAAAATTGTTGCCAATCCCATTTTTCTTGAAAGAACTAAACACTTAGAAGTTGACTTACATTTTGTAAGAGAGAAAATAGTTGTTGGGGTAATAGAAACATTTAAAATAGAAACTGCAAATCAAATTATAGATGTTCTAACCAAAGGATTGGATACAAAACAGCACAATTTATTGTGTTATAAATTAGGGCTTATTGACTTATTTTAGAATAAGATTAAGGGAGGGTGTTAAAAGTAATCTTATTATGAGATTATTTACAGGGGCTTATTGTGTAATTTCTTTATTTTCAGTTAAGTGTCATGAGAAGTTTTAGCTGAAGATAGCAGGTTGATCAAAGATTGAGGGCTGAAGTTATCATTCACCTATTCTTTCTGCTATATAAGCTCAAGTCCTGGAAGCCAGAGCCATAACCCTAAATTTACTTCTCTTTCTAAAAGATATACGCTCCTATCTCTATCTCTCTCTAGAAAGTTGTATTCGATCTTGTTATTCAGTTTTATTGTAATAGAAGAATCACTAATTAGGTGATTGAATCACACCTGATTAGCAGTGGTGATTTTGGTTTGTGTTCTTGATTAAGATCAAGCTTTGTGATCTTGTTTGTCTTGAATTGAGTTTCAAGATCGTTATTCTGGTTTTAATAAAATTTGTTTACTTATCAAAAGTCTCTGTAATCTTGGAAATCAAGATGGGATGAACCGATGAAGTGCACCATAATGTGAGTATCACTGTTCTGTTTGTTAATACATCCTTTAAATTAACTGAGTAGTTTCCTATTTACGAACTAGGAGATTGACTTGGTTAAAGTCATGTAATGGTCAATGTCAGTGGAAAAATCTTCTTATAAAATGGATGGATCATAGAAGGGTGTCTATGCTAATTTTACTAAGTTGTCTACTAATTTAAATTTAACGTTTTTGACCTAGTTAATGTCATGTAAAGACTAAAACTCTTTAGCGCTAAAGGTATTTGAGTGTTTGGATGACAATAGTATGAGGCAAATAAAAGATTATAAGAGGTTTCCTGATACCATGTGTAAGAATCTAACTTGGGTAAATATCAAGCTAAGTAAATCAAACTCAAGATGGAAAAGGAATGGTTACAGGGTATAGAGATGTTTAGAATCATCAAGTCCAATGTGAGGTATCCTGACTTTTTGGCTGAGAGATTGAAGTGGTAAATCTCATGTAAAGTTCAATCAAAGAATGAATGCTAGTGAAGTATGTATTTGGAATCTATGCATTATTCAGAGAGTTTCTTGGGCCAATTGAGTGTCCAATCAGAGCCAGGATTTTAAGTTAAGAGGGACCGGTATAATAATTTAGAATGATAACGATATAATTCGAACCAATATATCAAAGCATGAAAATCTGGAAAAATAAGCGAAGAGTCAAATGCATAATAAATTAAAGAAACACGCATCTTACACTAATACATAACTTTGAAAACAAAAGAAAATAGTTTGTTTGCTACATTATTTTTCCAAAGTAAATGTGTGCAACAGTATTAAGTCAACAACATATAACTTTGTTACAAAAATTTCTAAGTTCTAAGAGCAATGGGTATAATGGCGAAATGCCATACCACTTCCTACGTGGCATTCGCCACTCCCTCGCCATGACACCCTTGCCTTCGCCACTCCTTCGCCATTTGCTCGCCAAGTTGCATTTCGTTGGGAGGCCGACGTAGTAAACGAAAAAAGAAAAAGAATAGACCGTTTCCAAACGGCTATTTTTTAAATAAAAACCTTTTTTTAGTCTCTCTTTCCCTATTTTACTTAACATTTTCACACTTAATCTCATACAAAAATCTGATATGGCTTGTTCACTTCCACAACTAGGATAAAGCCAAGAAGAGTCCACCAAGAAAGCTTTGTAAAAAATCTTCATGCAACTTGATCCATGACTTAACTTTTCTCACCAAGATAAGCTTCAAAACCATTTCTCATGTCATAGCCATCTTCCTTCAAGAAGCTTTTGCCACCCTTGAGCAACACAGTAATAAATCAACTAGACACTAAAATAATCTTCCTAGTAGTATAAATAAGAGTGCACTTAATTGTTGATATAAAAAATACCTTCATTGAACACTACTTCATTTTCCTTTACAAGAAAATCACAAAAAACTCACTCTCTTCCTATTTTCTCGTCTCCTCCTCATAAATAATCCACGGCTCAAACCTTGTCCAAAGACAAATCCATAGCTTGCGATTTTCTATCATTATACAACTTACAAAACAAGCATCCACATATCAATATCTAAGGTATTTCTAAAAGGTGTTTTCAAGAGTTGGTTCACCATTTGCAAGCAAGGAAGCAAGAAAGGAAAAAAAAGGGTTACTTGGGAAAAATTAGGGTTCATTTCACATTCCTAATTTTTTCAAGCCAAAGGTTTAATCACAAGGGTGTGTTTATTATTTTTATCGCTACTTCATACCCAACAAGGTTATAAATCAAAGCTTAATCTATTCATATTAAGATTTTATGTGTTCATATACTTTACTTTTAGCTAAATCACCCTTTATGGTACTTTGAAATATGTAAATGAATATTTACTTATGATCATTGTTTTGTGAACTTATTACATTCCATATGGATGCTAATTATGATGTTAAAAAAGGAATGTATAAGTGTTTTAAAAACAGATGCTGAAAAGAGTAAACATATAATGAACAAATTATGATTTTAAAAAATCCCCAAAAAACAAAGTTTTAAAAACACATTTTTGGAAAAAAATAAATCTTAATGGGCTGTTTGAAATTATCGAAATTTTACATATATTTTTTATGATTTAAAAAATACTACATGTCACAACGTGATCGAGGGATCATAAAGAACTCGAAAAACCGATTAATAATAACGAAGAAATTCCGCTATTTACAAGTTTACCGACACAGTTAATACTTTTATAAAAACAAATTTTTATAAAATGTACTTATTCACCTCAGAAACTTATACTTTATAAAAAAAACAATCCATAATATGATAACACTTTCAATTACAAGAAACGTGCTGAAAGAATCACTAAAAACGGAGCTATAATAACGAATAAGATAAGAACGACAAAAACGGGTTATACGTTTAATTAAAAGTATAAAAAAAAAAATTTAATTAGCTGTTTGAAACAGTAAAAAAACACTATTCATATCAACAGAATCTCAAAAAACCTAAAAATGTGATTTTATGATCACTACTCACATCACGTCGTTCTTAATAAACGAAAGCTGGGACGTAAAGAAACGCAAGAAACAGGTTTTTTTTAAAAAAAACGACAAAGTTATGTCCATTTTTTTATACTAAAGCGTAATTATATAAAAGTGTTTTACTTTATAATTACGAATTTTCACTTAAAACGATTAAGATGGTGATTATAGCTATATATAAATCATATATGTTATTATTTATATCGGCTCAGTGCCTAATTAACTAGGGAATTTCCATAATGAGGCTTCTTCGGATGGCTGTATTTTTGACGAGTTTGTTGGATTTAAACGATTTAAAGTTCCTAACCTCCCTCGTTAGATACTCATGTCATGACCTCCCATACGACCCTTAAATTATGATAGCCCTGAAACGATAGTAACGATGATAAATATATAGGATTATAATACAGATGTTGTTAGACAACTGTACTTGCATACCTGATTTCGAACCAATATTAACTAAGGTTGCATTCAAGCGTTAGCGTGACGCGGTTTTTACTTGCATATTTTGTTTATCAATTTACTCACTCAAGGTGAGTTCATAGCCCCATGTTTTTTAAACAAATTATTAAATTACAAGTTTTTGGGGTGAGAAAACATAAGCATGTTTACAAATTGGAGACGCAAAGTGTACATTTTTATATCATGAGTACGTTTTGGTTTTTGCCTACAGAGATAACCCACTATGATGGGCCCATAGAAACATGAACTGTCAATTAACTAGAAAGTGAGCGCTGGAAGATTTATAAGATAGATCTATTTGGGATTGACCTCCCCGATCCGGAGTGGACTAGCCTAGCTATCACTGGAACCGAACGTATATCTGTCGGATATGGATGTTACGGGTTTGAACAGAACATCAATCACAGCGGCTATTAGGCCAATATTTATATCTTGTATTCAATATTCGAGCTTTCGTGTCATGAGCTTAGGTAAACATAAAATTATCATTTTGTGATGTCTGCATCATGTTGCGATTAATCCTGGGAAAGTCTTGCGGTCCTCCATATATACATTTACATAAACCCTGAAAGTCAACCAACATTACATGTGAACGTTTTTAAAAAATAGCAATGTTTTTCCCAGGTCATTAAGGCACGAGGTGCGAAGGATACATTGGTGGTTAGATAATGAAGTCCCTAGCATCTAACGATTTAGTACCGTCATTACATTTTGTGTATCTTAGTTTATGGGCTGGAAATCTTTGTAATAAATAACAAGTAATCAAGTAAAAAAAGCTTTGGGGCTTTTGTAAACACATACTTTATTAAAATCCAATAATCTAGTTTTTAAAAAATAAAAAAAAAAAAAATAAAATAAAAAAAAACGACGTTATTTGGTCGTTCTTATAATTATCTTGTGTTGTTGGTCTGAGAAGTATACACGCCCCCCGGACCCATTTTCCTGCAGACCAACTATTTGGGAGGTGTTACAGAATGCTAGTGAAGGTATGTATATGGACATCTATGCATTATTTAGAGAGTTACTTTGGGCCATTGAGTGTCCAATCAGACCAGGATTTAAGGTTATTAAATAAGAGGGACCCACGTATAAATAATTTAGAATGATAACGATAAAATTTTTCGAACCAATATATCAAAGCATGAAATTTTGGAAAAATAAGCGAAGAGGTCAAATGCCTAAATAAATTAAAGCAACACAAGAAACAAAAACACGCAGTCTACCAACAAATAACATTACTTTGAAAAACAAAAGAAAATAGTTTTGTTTGCTACATTATTTTTTCATAAGTAAATGTTTGTGCAAAACAAGTATTAAGGTACAACAACAAATAACTTTGTACAAAAAATTTTTCTAATTCTAAGAGCAATGGGGTATAAATGGCGAAATGCCCCGGCCACTTCCTAATGTGGAATTCGCCACTATCCCCATCATGCCATGACATGCCACCCTTACCTTGCCTTCCCGCCACTTACTACGCCACTAGATATAATTCACCTTCGCCATTTGCTGTCGCCAAAGTTGCAATTTCGTTGGGAGGCCGACGTAAGTAAACGAAAAAAAAAAAAGGAATAGAACCGTATCCAAATGGCTATTTTTTAAATAAAAACCTTTTTTAATATTTCACGTCTTTTGATATATATCCCTATTATTACTTAACAATTTAAACATATTTCCCACACTTAGTCCTCATAAAAAAAAAAGATTTGAATATCGCTAGTTCACTTCCACATACCACATCGATGAAATGAAAGCTTTTGGTTGAAAAAAACTATAAACTAATTGAACGAAGATATCGTTGGTCAGAAAGCGATTATATAGAGATAGTAGTGCAATTTGACAATGCACAGGACATCTAAAGAATAAGACGAATCTGAGAAAAGCATACGAAAATGCAATGACATTTCCACACAAGAGAACCGTGCCTTTGATCCGAAACATTTTTGAAACAAGATCTAATAAAGATTAAGAGATTACAAGATGCATCTTGCTATGTATAGTAAGGCGGCAAAAATATAACAACAAATGAATAATAAATTTGTTTGGCTATGAGAAAAATACAATTAGGACGATTGTGTTTTAAATTCCATATTTTAATTTTAAATTTCGTATTGTAATTATAAAATCCAACGGTTACTTTTCCCCTATAAACATCTCTTTACCATCATTCTTTTTCTCACATAACTTCTTATCAAACTCTCTCAAATATCATTCATTTTCATACACACGCACACACAATATGGCTAACGAACCAAACAAGGTGTGAGATGTTATCCTTAGGCGACTACGAACCGAACAAGAAAAGGAGATTTGTTGGGTGAGATGACTCGTTATCTCCTCTAGAAGCTAAGCCGTGCTAAAGAGGAAACGAGGGTGCGTTCGCTGCCTCTCGACCAGCCACTTAACAGCTACGGTCTGCATACTCTACTTATGACCTCGGAATCAGATAGGCGTATCACAGCCGCCTTGGAGGCTACTAGAGAAGAAGTACTGATAAGCATAGATGAGAAGCAAGAACTTATCAACAATTACCGAGCAATCTAAAAGCTCGTGTTCTCGTATCATAATTTGTTACGTTTTTTTTGTATCGTAATTTAAATTTTGTATGTTGTTTTTTTTGTTTTTTTCAGTTTCGAAATGTATTTTCTTTTTTCGTGTTGTATTTTAATTTTAATGAATGAATTTAGTTTGTGTGAAAAAATCAAAAATAAAATAAAATTGTGGGTGGTGGGGCCCAAATGGCATGAGTGTAAGTGTGTTATGAGGGAGATGATATTTTAAGATGTTGTGTTGAAATGATGTGTCACTGATGTGACACTGGTGGGGACCAAATGGCATGGCTTTGCCATGCCATGATACCTATTGCTCTAACTCATCAAGGTTATAAAGTAAAGAATGGATTCAATGATCATTAATGCCTAACAAAACAATCGAATTAATTCAGTATTTCAAAGAATCTTTTATATAATAAAGGAAAACGCAAAGTGATGACTTTCACATTTCGAACAAAAAGAATGTTTCTTTATTAGGGAACATTCTTTCGATTATTATTATTAGGTTTAAGTATATATTTCATTAAAAAAACTTAAATATTACTTCATTCAATAAAAAAAAAAATCGTTTTCTTAATTCATGTATAGAATAAAAGCTAACGATACACATGTACTTAACGTATAATAATCTATAGTTTTGGGTGCAAACTGTAAAAAAGCAAAAAAACAGGAATCCCAACTCATACAACTAAAACACACATAGAAACACAAAAATACCCACCAACACCTGGAAACACAAAAACACCAAGCAACACAAACTGTTTCTTTATCGAGTCAAAATCATCATCCAGATTCATTTTTTTAATCTATTGTTAATCAAACACAAATTTACTTTGATTAACTTAATCACAATGATCAGTTTTATATAAAAACCAAAAATTGATTCTATTAACTTAATTTATCAACCCCAGTTTCATCAATTTTGTTAATCTCATGGTTAGTGACAGCTCCTCTAATTTTGATTATGTAACTGACAGTTTTTCACCAATGGTATAAATTATCCCTAACTTATTTTTTTATCTAATTGTTAGTTTTTTACTTTGATGAATTAGTGGGTTTTGTTTAATAAAGGTGTGAACTTTATGATGAGTTTGTGTAATTAATCTTCTTATGTTGGTTTCTTGATTTTAATTGTAAGTTCATGATTAGGATTTTAGGTAAACTTAATTAGGTTTTTTATGTCAGTTAATGTTGATTTGATGATTTTTTGTGAGTTAGGTTTAAATGAATCTTGCTAATATAAACAAACAAAACCAATGTGTTTTAAGATATTTGTTTTTATGGTTCCTAAGTTACGTTCTCGATAAGTGACTGATTAAAATTTGTATGAAGCTGAGGTGTCTCTTTTGTGATGTTTTGTCGTTGTGAAACAGATTGAAATATAGAGATAGGGATTGAAACTCAAATTTATTAAGATAGTTGTTATATTTGAAACTTAAATTTAGGAAATGTAATGTGAGTATGTGATTCTGGTTTAAATAATTAACAACTTTGATGAATACATGGCCAACCTTTTAGAGTATGCATTATATAATTGGGGGATTGTGTGATTATATATATGCAGGTTCAAATCATATATGAAGAACGTGTGTAAGTGATTCATGATTGGGATGAAATCTGCTTTTATAAGGAATGTAGCTTCTTGAAGGTAGAAGTTCGCATGGTACATGTGGTATTCTCATACTTTTACCATTTTTTCACGTGAACACATTCCAATCAAGCAAGATGGATGATATGAAAAACAAGTAGGATAGTCAAAATTCATAGTGGAACCGGTTGAAACAAGTAATATTGTAGTACATAATAAACAGGCGGCCCGACTTGAACCACTAAAACTATCAATTTATTTCTTAAAATTATGTGTGCACCGACTATTTGTGTCTTCTAACCCTTTTAAACGTTCCTTTTTAGCTATTTAATTGATAGTGATTCTTATCGAAAGGTACCATTTTGGGTATTGCTAATTTACTAAGGAAAGTAAGGATAATTTATCCATCCTAATTAGGCCAAAACAATATTCAATGAAACTGGTTAAATAGAGTAAAACTGGTTGGGAAACTTCAAGATGGAATTATGTTTGTGAATAACAGAGATAATGAGGTGCCTTTAAGTTTAAAGTCTTGTTTTGTTCCAAGCTATAACTATTATGCCCTTTAAATAAATGTGATATGTACCAAGTTTAATAATATTTATTTGAGTCTATAAAAGTTGGAAAAGGTAGAGATTAGTGACGATCAGGTGAGTTTGAGTAACAGGTCGAAGTAAGATGATTTTCAGTAAGGCGACAAAATAGATTGTGAGGGATTGGACTTACCTAATTTATATAATTTACGAATTGGTATAATCCATGTAGTTTCATGAAAGATCATGTTTTAATAAATTAAATTATTATGCACATGTAATTGATATTTCTTGAAGGGAAGACCACAATAGATAGCTTCATAGATACTTTTTGAAATATACATTTGTAATCATCGTCTCTTTCAGGCAGGTTTTCATCACATCTTTCATGCACTTTTTCATGCAAGTTTTGCTACCTGACATGCGAAAAGATACAAATCCGTAACATATATATACAATGGACATACAAAGCTTGGGATGTACAGTGATTGAGATGATGAGTGGAAACTTAGAGTGAGTTAAATGGGGTAAGTTAGAGTAGATAAAATAGATTGAGGAGGCTTAGAGAAGATACCTTTATTGGTATATAGATGAAAGTTATAATTAAGATCTTTTATGTTGCCTTTGTGATATCAATCTAAAAACATGACATATGTATAATAAACTTTTGTTCAATATATGTTAGATACAAGATGGTTAGTAGTAGGTTATGTCATTTTTTTGAACGGCATTATAAAAAACTAGCAAGACGCTAGAAAAGAAGGATTACAAAGACAAAGAGATAGAGTTACAAGGATCGCTAAACCATTCTAACCAATTATAAGAGACTTTACTATTTCTACTTGTGATCTAATTAAACGACATCATTTTAATATCATTAAGGAGCAGCTCTTTTTGAGGTCGCTTGAGGTTGAAAAAGACTTTGTTTCGATAGTTCCATATCGCCTAAATAGTTGTATTAACCACCGCATCAAAGAACTTTTTTTGTGCTTTTGTCATAGGAGTGCGATCTGCCATGGTTAGGACATCACCCAGGTTTGAAAGGGGAATATCCACAAGCTGCCACCATGAAAATACCATCTTCCAGGAAGCAATGGCAATTGGACATTCGTATACATGTCATTCGTATATATGTAATTGGACTAATAGGTGTAATGAGTCTTAAGCATCTTATTGCCCTAATTAATTGAGTGTTTTTCATGAAAACTATATAGGTATTATAAACCCCCTAAGTTGTCATGACGAAGAATGTGTGAAGGTGTCTCAGTATAATTAACTTATGCAATGGCAGGACTAAAAAGTCTCATTTAAAGGAGATAACTCAGACCTGAGAAGCAGGATTCGGTGGTGTTAAGATGAACTTTTCTTTTTTGTATTGATTTCATTTTAACATATAGCAACATACCGTATTATCTTATCACCTCTTATATATACAAACTTCTTTATTTAAAACAACATTCAGTTAATACATGAAATGATATTGATTACAGCCTAAATGTATGCTTAATAAAAAAAAAACTTCCTTGTCATCAGCCATCATGTTGTCACCAACGACATGGACTCCCTTCTTCACAAACCTATAAAACAATTTTCATATCCAATTTAGTAGGAGTGGCATAAAATTAGTCACAACAATCAGGGATCATCAAATCATATTCTAAAGTATGTAGATCAATAACAAAAACATTTGTTAATGATATGAATACATTTATTAAATATGTATTACAAAAGTTTCATGTCTTAGATCAATACTTTTAATACTAAACTTTTTTTGAGCTTTTGTCATAGGAGTGCGATCTTCCATGGTTAGGACATCACCCAGGTTTGAAAGGGGAATATCCACAAGCCGCCACTATGAAAATACCATCTTTCAGGAATCAATGGCAATTGGGCATTCGTATACATGTCATTCGTATACATGTAATTGGACTAATAGGTGTAATGACTCTCAAGCATCTTATTGCCCTAATTAATTGAGTGTTTTTCATGAAAACTATATAGGTATTATAAACCCCCTAAGTTGTCATGACGAAGAATGTGTGAAGGTGTCTCAGTATAATTAACTTATGCAATGGCAGGACTAAAAAGTCTCATTTAAAGGAGATAACTCAGACCTGAGAAGCAGGATTCGGTGGTGTTAAGATGTATCTTTTTATTGATTTCATTTTACATATATGCACATACGTATTATCACCTCTTATATATACACTGTATTTTTAAGACATCATTCAGTTAATAAATGAGTATTGATTGACATGCCTAAATGTATGCTTAATCCTTTGTGTCAGCATCATGTTGTCACCAACACACGGACTCACTTCTTCACAAACCTATAAACAATTTTCATATCCATTTAGGCATAAAATTAGTCACACATTCAGGGATCTCAATCATATTCTAAAGTATCTATGATCAATATCAAAAACATTTTATACTTAATTATAGTATGTATTATCAAATTTTCATGTCTTAGATAAATACTTTTAATTATCTCTAGATAACATCCTTATACAATTTTTCTCGTGCAGAAAAAAATATTTTATTTTTGGGCGTACTATATCCTATTGGAGTATTGGAGTATGGGAGTCTGTATATTATGGTTTGCGATCCATTTTCCAGTTGTGTTATCAAATTTTGAAACAAACACCTTACAATCATTTTATAAAAGTACATTCGACTCATACAAATAATTTTGTTGTTCTTCCATCTATTTGGAAGCCAAACAAAATAATTTTGTTGTTCTTCCATCTATTCGAATGCCAAACAAAAGACACATGCAACAAATGCATGGTCAAAATACTGATACAATCATAATAATTAACGATTTTGAAAATGAAAAGGTAATCAAAATGCAACCATAATGGTCATACTTTATTCATAGATTATTTATTTTATAAGATTACAACCAGCCAGCAAAGAACTCAAAAAAAGTAACAAAGTAAATAAGACGAAGCAAAAGAAACGTTTCAAATACAAACATGATGACGATGAGGACTCATATGAAGAAAAAAGAATAAGTCATGTGAGCTTAAAAACAAACCAATAAATGTACATTGAACTCATTGTTTAAACATAACGTACTACAAAATTATTTGATATATACATTTTTAATAGGTTTCTGACGATGACAATTCCCCTCTGAGGACTAGAAGTGCAACATCGATCAATACACACAAAGAAACCACACAAAACAACGTATATTTGATCAAGGATAAAGATTATTAGAATAAATGTTATAAACATCACAAATATACTAATTTAGTAGATTATGTGCATTTGATCTTTTATCACGAGCCTTCAATATAACTAAAAAACATAATTCAAACTTATAAAAAAATTAATATTAGTAAATTTAGAAGAAAAAAACCCGTGCGTGCACGTGGATTATAACTAGTTGAAGACACAAAGATTCAAAGAAGGAATAAGTAAATGTGATCACCAATGAAAGAACAAATCAATAAAGCATTCAATACCCTAATACCTTATGAGACGAGCAATTCTTTTCATGAGTTTATTCACTTGTTCCACGTTTTCTTCTTGACTCTTGAGTTCACCGATCATAATTTTTTATAAACAAAACAATATTTAAATGTGTGATATTAGTAGGGGCCAACTATTATTATTCTTATAAAAAATTGGGCTTTTAGATTATATTTTAGTTGACTTAATAGACTAGTTGAGGGAGGTCTAGCACCCACTAGTCCCCTCATTGCCTATGCCCCTGTGTTCAATGATCAATGACTAAGATTTGAACATAAAATAGTCTGAATGTAAAAGAAGATGACAAAAAAGAATTAATATCCTTAATCGGCATCAATGATGTTACAAATATGACTTACACAACCTAGTAAAGTAGGATTTTTTGGTTCCATACGAACATACACAAAGCTTTGTTGGGACAAGGGGGTTGCCCCCCCCCCCCCACACACATATAAATTTGTCATTTTGTGCATTTTCTATTGATTTCTATTTGGTAAAAAGGTTAATTTAAACTTTGACCCTTTTACATTGTAAAAATTACGTTTTCAGCCCTCCGACGTTGAAACGCCAAGCTCAGCTATTGCATACGGATCCATAAGATTTTTTCATTATTTCTTAATAGGATTCACAAGCAAAACAAAGAAACAATTTAGCATATCACACCTCATGAATATTGTAGTGATCTTAAAAAATGCAAGCAACTTAACTGGCCTCCTTATAACCAAAAACATGAAGAAGCTACGAATTAAATGGACTTTAAGATTAGCCAGCATGTGGAAGCACTATACTTGACCTAGAAGCAATCAAATCCGAACCCTTAATGTTTCAGAAAGGTTTCCACTAGTATCCAGACATAGCACAAGACCTTTGTTGCATTCAACTACAAAACCAAGCGATGAAGTAGCATCGTGCGACACCATAAAAAGGTCTACTTTAAAATAAGTTGTTTCATTTCTACATGGAATTTCATCAAATAGGTTGTGTGATAGCATAAACAAATGAAGATGATTTTGTATTCAATTAAGACCATAATCATGTACTTTTCAATTTAAGCTAATCTTATACTTATTGATTAATTATTATGAACCTTAATCATATTACCCATCACCTAAACTCTATTAGCATAGTAATTGTATTGTAAACAATTAACCTAAATCGAAAACTAAAGCATTCCTTCATACATACATAGAGATTGGAAAGCAAATGAAAATGATGAACGATTTTCATAGTAAAAAAATAACTTACCACAAGAAGTTGTTGTTTTTAAATGTTAACTTGTTAAGAGCTTCTCCTAAGTAGTTCAAGAGAGGAAGGTAAAGTGTGTTGCTTAGTATTAAGGTGACTCATACAACATCTTCACATTAAACCCAATCATCAACTCTTTAAGGTTTCGCTCATTATACTGTTGCGAGTTGCTAAATATATTTCAAAATCTCTGTGGAAAGTGTAAAATGCTCTAAGCACAATCAAATTCTATTAAGATGAGTGTGACTATTATTCAATATATCTTACGCTTACAATATGTATTATAAGGATGATTATTAACAGGTTGTCCCTAATTACAAAAAATAAATACATAC
>BQNB010037056.1:1852-32304 GCA_026074375.1 Tanacetum coccineum | reverse complement strand
TTCAGCTTATTGAAATAAGCAGCAATAGTGGAATTACCTTGTGTAACCTTACTTAATTCTCTTTCAACATGGTAAATGAGAGGACCATTACTTTGGCAATATCTTTCCTCTAACTCTTTCCACAAATCTCTAGCAGATTGAGCATATAGGAAGGATTCAGATAACTCTGCAACCATGGAGTTTAGTATCCAACAAGTCACCATATAATCACAACGAACCCACCTTTTATAATCAACATCAATTACCTCCATTAAATGGCGTGTTAGTCAACATCATACCAGGATGATCAAAACTCGCTAAGTACAATGGATCATTCACCATTTTTTAGGAATTAGAATCTTGATTTTTGTGATGGTTCAAATTAGGGTTAGTGTTTGAATTGGGGTTATTGTTTGAATTGGGGTTATTGTATGAAAATTACCTCCATTGAATAACGATCTCAAAGAATCAGGCTGAGTAATGACGGTCAACGATGGTCAACGACAGTTATGTTTGTTAGAAAGTTTGTTGGACGGTTATTGTAATAGAATCAGACATCCATGTGCTCTAATATCATATCAAAAGTAATGCGGAAGCTAAATTTAGGTAACATGATTCTTATTGAGAGAAAATCATTGATTACAATTACACAAGAAATGGCAGAGTACCATCCTTTATATAGATGAGGTGAAGCGAGAAATAACAAAAAACAGAGTAACAAAATGAAATTACACATTTAGTCCTTGAATTATTAGGGACTTGTCAAAATGAAAATGAACCCTATAATACTCTTTAGCAACTTATATCGAAGCATCCCTCATTCCATTTTCAATCTCTGACTCCTAGTAAATTTTTCCTTACTTGGTAATCATCTCACTCGTAGTCTTCCTTCAGAAATTAGTTTGATGCTCTCAAATCTTAAGTTGCTTGAGTTAAGGACTAACGAACTGACAGGAGGCCTTCAACCTTCTATTTCTAATTGTTCTAAGTTAAAAATTTTAGAAATTCTTGGCAACAGTTTTAGTGGGAAGTTGACAATCGATTTTTCAAAAGTAAGAGATATTAATATAACTCACTTAGATAATAACAAATTAAATGGACGCGAGGAAGCTGATGATATGAGGTTTATTGATTCTTTGAAAAACTACACTTGATTAGAAGATTTGGGACTTATGAATTGTAACTTTATAGGAGTGCTTTCGATATCTATAGGTAATCTTTGAGATCAACTCAACTTCCTAGGTTTAGCAGACAATCAATTATTTGGAAGCCTCCCTTCAAGTATAGGTAGTCTAGTTGGCTTGACCTTTTTAGATTTACAATCTGATCGATTCAAAGGAAAGATACCCTCAACCATTGGTAAACTTCAAAAGCTACAAGTTCTTAGTCTAAACAACAATCGTTTTTCAGGGACAATCCCTAATGCCATTGGGAACTTATCATTGTTGACTGAACTTTATTTACAATCCAACAAGTTAGAAGACCATATTCCACCAAGCCTTGGGAATTGTAAAGAACTTAATGGGTTAGAACTTTTAGACAATAGACTTAGTGGAAAAATACCACATTAACTTTTTCAACTTCCATCACTAACTAATTTTTTAAATCTTTCTCAAAACAGCCTCTCTGGTTTAATTCCATTAGATATTAAAGACCTCAAGATGTTGAGCCATCTCCATTAATCTTATAATAATCTATCAGGCAACATTACGAGTAGCCTTGGTGAATGCATTAGCCTTACAACGTTAGACCTAAACGACAACATATTACAAGGCATAATACCATCTTCATTCAGTTCATTGAGAGGATTGGACGTACTCGACATTTCTAAAAATAATTTATCAGGCAAAATTCTCCAATTCTTAGACAAATTGGTTTTCTTAGAAGTTTTGAACCTATCTTTTAATGACTTAGAGGGTGAAGTTCCGGTTGAAGGAGTATTTGCCAATGCAAGTGCATTTTCGATTTTGCGGAACAATAGGCTATGTGGTGGTTTTGTTACACTTGAGTTACCCAAATGCAATGACAAGGGTAGTAAACAAAAGGTTTCCTTTCTTCATATTGGTCATTGTGATTGCCCCAACGTTGTTCATCGTATTATATTGTGTGTATCTTTTTTGTAAGAATAAACGCAATAGTCAACCCTCACAATCTTCAGGGAGTGAAAGGTTTTGGAAAGTTTCATACAATGAACTTCTCAAGGCCATTGATGGCTTCTCTATAGAAAATTTGATTGGCCAGGGTGGGTTGAACTCTATTTATAGAGGAATCCTCAATTCTAATGATGGTAAATTTGTTGCGGTCAAATTTTTACATCTTCAAAATCGAGGAGCCCATAAAAGTTTTCTAGCAGAATGTGAAGCATGGCGGGATATTCGACACCGTAATCTGTTAAAGATAATAACTTCATGTTCAAGTACTGATTTCCAAGGAAATGAATTTAAAGCTTTGGTTTACGAGTTAATGTCGAATGGAAGTGTGCACAATTGGCTTCATTCAAGTGAAAATACATCTAAACTCAACCTTCTTCAAAGAATAAATATTCTCAGCGATGTTGCAACCGCGCTTGATTATCTTCACAATCGCTACCAAACAATAATTGTTTACGGTGACTTAAAGCTTAGTAACATTCTACTTGATGCTGATATGGTGGCTCATCTTGGAGACTTTGGTTTAGCTTAACTACTTGGTAAAAACTGAAACAGCTCAACCGGGGTTAAAGGAATAATTGGTTATGCACCTCTAGGTGATTATACTTTTATTCCATGATTCTTATATTTACTTACACATTACAGTTTGCAAATTAATTAACTATTTTTAATTCGCAGAGTATGGTGTCGGGAGCGAGATGTCAAGTATTGGGGACATATACAGTTTTGGCATATTATTACTAGAGGAAATGACCGGGAAAAAGCCCATATATAATGAGGGTCTTAGTCTTCATAAATTTGCCTACATGGCATTCCCGGATCATGTAATCGATGTTATTGATGATGATGCAATTGTGTTGCAAAGGACGGAAGCGAATGCAAAGAAAGTGGAAGAATGTTTGGTTGCAACTATCAAGATTGGAGTATCATGCTCTGTGGATTCCCCACCCTAACGAATGAAAGTTGAAATTGTTGTCAATGAGTTGCAGCGTATTCTTGATGTGCTTCAAAATCTATAGGTGTTCTCCCTTTTTTGTAAAATATGATTTTACATGAGTTTGTTAATAAATCATCACTAACTTAGATTTACTTTTAAACGATTTTAGGTCTAATACCAAGCTTTCTTGGTGAAATTTGAAAGTAACTGCAACGAGAAATAAGGAGCATTGCATGTCGTAGTTATATAAACGTTACTTTGTCAAAAATGTTTCTAAGTGTGTTTTAAATTTCTTGTTGCTTAACTACCGTAAGAGTCGTAAGAGTGCATTTACATTCTTGATGACTTATCATATGTATCAAACATGTTTACGATTAAGTGTGTTTAGTTTTCCTCAATCTAATTTCTGTAAAATTGAAAAATTAGGGGCAAAGTTTGTTGTACACTTTATTGGTATTTTTTAAGTCATTTGTCTGACATGTACTTGGAGATTATGGTTGTTTCGTAAGGTGTTCGTGTTTAAATTGTTTTATGAACAAAGTTTAAGTAGAACTGACCTTAACATCTTAGTGCAAGACCATGGTGTATCTGCATAATGAATATGTAGTTAGCTTACAGTAACTTTTCTAAATTTGGGTCTTGAGAATAAACCAAATGTGGCAGGGAATGGACCTACCTGGCTTTTTAATAATTGATTCCTTAACAAACTCTATGAATTATCAACCTATCACTGCACGGAATCAAACTAACAAAAATGCAGGTCCACAAGAAACTAATGACAATGCAGGTACCCAAGTTAATGTTGATGCAAATATTACAGCTAGAAAGAAGAGTGTACCTGAGCAACAATATATTTTGATGCCTTTATGCTCCTCTGGTTTCTCTTTTTCTTCAACTTTCAAGGGATCAACTGATGCAGTTGTTGATGATGCTGAACTGGCTCCTGAAGATTCAGTGAATGAGAATAATGTTCATGATTCAGCAACTAAAGATGACAAGGATGATCACAAGAAGATTGCTATGGAAAAAGAAGCCTTCAGAAATGAATTTGAAAGAAGGATTGCTCAAGAGATGGCTGTAAAGTCTACTGATAAAGACAAAAGTACCAACAACATTTATAGTTCACCTATTAATACGGCTGGATCAAAAGAAGCCAATGCCTACAACCCTTATAGTGACCACATCTTTGATTCATCAGTTAATGCTGTAAGTTCATCTTTTGATGTTCCTGATGATCCTAATATGCCTGCTTTGGAAGATATTGGTATTTTTGATGATGCATATGATGATAGAGATGAGGTTGCAGAGGCTGATTTAAACAACTTGGAACTTACAACAGTTGTCAGTCCTATTCCCACATCCA
Organism: Tanacetum coccineum; assembly: GCA_026074375.1. Classification (NCBI taxonomy): domain Eukaryota; kingdom Viridiplantae; phylum Streptophyta; class Magnoliopsida; order Asterales; family Asteraceae; genus Tanacetum; species Tanacetum coccineum. The sequence continues at coordinate 27,875 of BQNB010037056.1, read as the reverse complement.
GAATTCATAAGGATCATCCTAAAGATCAAATCATTGGAGAGTTGCATTCTGCCACTCAAACAAGGGGTATGTCCAAGAAAAGTGCTAGAGAAAATGCTATGATAAGTTACATCAATAAGCAGAGAAGAACAAACCATAAAGATTATCAAAACTGCTTACTTGCATGTTTCCTCTCTCAGACAGAACCCAAAAAGGTGACTCAAGCCATGGAAGATCCAAGCTGGATAGGGGCAATGCAGGAAGAACTCACACAGTTTAGCTTGCAAAAGGTTTGGACATTAGTTGATCTCCCTAATGTCAAGAGGGCCATTGGTACAAAGTGGGTGTATAGAAATAAGAAGGATAAGAGAGGTATAGTAGTTAGAAACAAGGCCAGACTCGTTGCACAAGGACACACCCAGCAAGAAGGAATTTACTTTGATGAGGTTTTTGCTCCTGTGCTAGGATTGAAGCCATAAGGATATTTTTTAGCCTTTGCATCTTTCATGGGATTTATTGTGTACCAGATGGATGTTAAGAGTGCCTTTTTGTATGGTACAATAGAAGAGGAGGTGTATGTGAAGCAACCTCCTGGTTTCATTGATCCACAGTTTCCAAACAAGGTTTACAAGGTAGAGAAGGCTCTATATGGTCTTCACCAAGCCCCTAGAGCCTGGTATGAGACCTTATCTACATATTTGCTAGAAAATGGATTCAGAAGATACACTATAGACAAGACTTTATTCATAAAGAAGGACAAAAGTGATATCATGTTGGTGCAGGTATATGTTGATGACATCATCTTTGGTTCTACCAAAAAGTCTTTGTGTCAATAGTTTGAAGTTATGATGCACAAAAGATTCCAAATGAGTTCTATGGGGGAGCTCACTTTCTTTTTGGGGCTGCAAGTGAAGTAGCAGGAAGATGGAATCTTCATTAGCCAGGATAAATATATGGTTAATATTTTAAAGAAGTTTGATTTTACCACAGTGAAAACAACAAGTACTCCATTGGAACCTAACAAGCCATTACTCAAAGATGAAGAAGCTGCAGATGTGGATGTACATCTATACAGATCCCTGATTGGATCCTTGATGTATTTAACTACTTCTAGACCTGACATAATGTTTGCAGTTTGTAATTATGCTAGGTTTCAAGTTTCACCAAAGACTTCCCATCTTCATGCAGTGAAGAGGATTTTTAGATACTTGAAAGGTCAACCCAAATTGGGTCTTTGGTATCCTAGAGATTCTCCATTTGAATTGGAAGCCTTTACTAATAGTGACTAGCCTGGTGCTAGCCTTGATAGGAAATCCACAACCGGAGGTTGTCAATTTCATGGTAGGAGGCTGATTTCATGGCAATGTAAGAAGCAGACTATTGTTGCTAATTCTACTACTGAAGCAGAATATGTTGCTGCTGCGAATTGCCGTGGACATGTTTTATGGATTCAAAATCAGATGCTTGATTATGGATTCAATTTCATGAACACTAGGATCTTCATTGATAATGAGTCAACAATTTGCATTGTCAAAAATCATGTGTTTCATTCTAAAACCAAGCACATAGAGATTAGACACCATTTCATCAGGGATTCGTATGAAAAAAGACTTATTCAGGTGCTTAAGATCCATACAGACCATAATGTAGCTGATTTATTTATAAAGGGATTTGATGCTAGCAGGTTCAACTATTTAATTGCTAGCATTTGACTTCTTAATTTGTAGATGCATGGTTTTAAGGGAGGTTAATGATGTATAAGTGCAGTGGATTATACACAAGTGCTATTTTGATTGCATTTGAAAGGTAACTATGATGATCAATTACTTAATACTGCTGGGCTTAGCTTATACTACTTGAAGAAACTTTGTACTGCTGGTATAAAAAGTTTATACTGCTAGGCAAAGTTAATGCTGCTCATACGTGTTTAAAGCTGGTTTTGATGGATGAATTGGGTTCAAGATGCACTTTGGATTGGAAATAAGGGTTAAACATAGTAAGAAGTTAGTTAGTGCTGTCAGGCTTACTTGATGCTGCTGGCCACAATTAGTACTGCCAGGCATAAAGTTAGTGCTGCCAGGCATAAAGTTAGTGCTGTCAGGCAAACTTAGTACTGTTAGTTTACCGTTTGAGCAAGTACTGCTAGGGGTCTAAAGTGTAATAATAACCTGTTTTTCACCAATGGAGTTCCTTAACTCTAAATCAACTGTCCTCAATCACAAAATAACCTCACTTAATTTCTCTCAAATGTTTTAAATTTACAAACCCTAATTTTTCTTGCTGACCAACAAAATTCATCTATGGCTGATCTTAAGTTTGTTGATCAATACAACATGGTAGCCTGCTTGGAAAGAAATGATGGGAATGCTGAGTTTCATCAGATAGTGGACTTTCTATCCTCTAGCACGATTCATTATGCTCTCACTGTAAGTCCTACTATCTATGCTTATTATATTGAGCAGTTTTGGACTACTGCTAAGTCCCAAATAGTAAATAATGTGAAGCAAATACATGCTATAGTTGATGGCAAGGCAGTAGTAATATCAGAATCATTAGTGAGGAATGATCTTCTCTTTGATAATGAGGATGGTATTACTTGCCTCACAAATGATGACATTTTTGAAAACCTTACATTGATGGGGTATGAATAGCTTTTAATAAAACTTACTTTTCAAAAAGGTTCATTCTCTCCACAATGGAAATTCCTAATACATATCATCCTTCATTGTATTAGTTCAAAGTCAACTGGCTGGAATGAGTTTTCAACCAATTTGGCTTCAGCAGTAAAATGTTTGGCAAAAGGTCAAAAATTTAATTTTTCTCAATTGATTTTTGATGGTATGTTAAAGAACTTGGATCCAAAGAGGTTTTTAATGTATCCAAGGTTTTTACAACTCTTTTTGAATAACCAGCTTAAAGATTTAACATAACCTTTTAATGAAACTTATAAAACACCAAGACACACTAAAAAGGTTTTCTCAAATATGGCAAGGCAAAGTAAAGGTTTTTCAAGAACAGTTTCTCCACTTTTTGACTCCATGTTGGTGCAAAACCAAGCACCTAAGGGTGAAGGTTCAGCAATACCTCCTGAACCTCAACCCACACCCTCTGCTTCACAACCAAATGTATCATAACCTCAAACTGAACCACTTCAAACTAAAACATCTTAAATAATTTCCCATGCACCTCAAACTGAAGCTCACATTGAGCAAATACTCCCATCTCCATCTACATATCAAAGACAACAACCAAAACACCCAAACACATATAGGAGAACCAAAAGAGGTCGGAACACTAAGGTACCTCAGCCTGGTGGTTCCCCTAAGAAGTTTGGTGATGAGGCTGTCTATATAGGAGAGGATGACAGAGTGGTTAGGGCTGCTACTACTGCTTCTAGCTTAGAGGCAGAGCAGGAAAGTGGTAACATTACTAAAACCCAACCTACGGCAACACTTAATGAACCATCTCCTCAGGGAACTGGTTTATGTAGTAGTCCCTGGCACCAAGATACCTTGGGGGGTATGCAAGCTCAGACTAGGTCTGAGGGTGTACCTAATTTGTCCAGTGATCCACCTCTCTTAGGAGGTCACACACTTGGAAGTGGTAAGGACAGCATGGAACATCAATTTGAATTGACGGATAATGTACCACACTCACCCCATGATTTACCTCTCCCAGGAGTTAACACACCTGGAAGTGATGAGGGTAGCCTTGAACTCAAAGAATTGATGGATCTAATTACGAAGTTATCTCAAAGGGTTCTTGCCTTGGAACAATCAAAGACTGCTCAAGATTTGGTGATTAAAAAGCTGCAAAAGAAGGTTAAAAGATTGCAAAAGGCAGTAAGGGCAAGCACTTCAGGAATGAAGCTCTTCAAGATAGGTACCTCCAGGAGAAAAGGTTTGGATAAGGAGAATGTCTCCAAACAGGGGAGGAAAAGTGACAAGACAAAGCCAATGTTTAAAGATAGTGACTTTGAAGAGCTTGGTAATATAATGGAGAATGTTGAAGGTGGTAGTGTTGCTGAACGAATTACTACTGCTAGGGATACACTTAATACTGCTAGTATTAATGTTAATACTACTAGATCTTTAAAAGTTAGTGCTGCCGGTCCTTCTACAAGTACTGCTGAGGATATTTTTGAAGATGAAATGACCACTATTGTTGATACACTTGTAGCCATTAGGAGTGCAAGACCAAGGACAACCTCAGTAGTCATTCATAACATTGAAGAAGAACTAAGGAGAGCAACACCAGTACCAACAGTACAAACTCAAGAAAGGGAAAGGGAAGATAGTAGAGCCTGAACCTACTCCAAAGAACCCTAGAAAAGCTCAGATTAAGTTGGATGAAGAGCTAGCTCAAAGATTGTTTGCAGAAGAACAAGAACAGTTTGAGAGAGAGGAAAGAATTGCTAAGGAAAGAGCTGCAGAACAAGAGGCAAAGAATGCTGAATTGATTGAACAAATGGAAGATGTTTAAGCAAGGATAGATGTAGATGCATTACTAGCTGCAAGACTTCAAGAACAAGAAAGATAACAATTTTCTATTGATGAACAAGCTAGATTCTTGGTAGAAACCATTGCAGAAAGGAAGAAGTTCTTTGCAGCCCAGAGAGCAGCAAAGATTAGAAACAAACCACCAACCAGAACTCAACTCAGAAACCAAATGATTACTTATCTGAAACACATGGGCAAATACACTTACAATCAGCTGAAGAGCAGGAGTTTTGAATAAATTCAGAAGCTATACAAGAAGGAACAACAAAGGATTGATGATTTTGTACTTATGGGTTCAGAGTTAGAAGTTCAGAGATTGAAAAGATCAGGTCATGAAGTTTCTGAAAAGCCTAGTAAAAGACAAAAGATTGAAGAAACTTTAAGTTCAGGTGTTGAACAATCAGCAAAAAAGGTATTATCAGAAGAGGAACTAAAGAAGTTAGTGGTAGTGTCAGTGGAGGAAGTCTATATTGAAGCCTTACAAGTTAAATATCCAATCATAGACTGGGAGGTTTACTCTGAAGACACAAGAAGATATTGGAGAATTATCAGAGTAGGAAACCATACAGAAGCTCATCATATTTTTGCAGACATGTTGATGAAATTTGATAAAGAAGATCTGGTTAAGATTTGGGATCTAGTTAAAGAAAGATTCAGTGCAACAAAGCCTACAAATGATAGAGAGAACCAGATAGTGATGAAACTTTATGGAAGCTTCAAAGGTATATGCATGATCCTCTGATATGGAAGCTTTATGATACATGTGGTGTTCACCATGTATCTTCATCAAGAGGTCATGATATCTTCATGCTAGTTGAGACAGATTATCCATTGACAAGAGGGCTTATGGCAGTGATGTTGGTTAATAAGCTTCAAGTGGATGAACCTTCAGAGATGGCTAATGAGCTTTTAAGAAAAATCTTCATACTAGCAAATAGACCAAGACAATAAAGTGTTTGGATACATTCTCCTGGTGTTTATGGAGCTTACAAAGAAGAAACTTGTTGATTTGAAGATAAATCACAAGTTTAGGGGAGGATTGTTAGGATTTGAAGGCCTCTACAACTTAGTACTGCTGGTGTTAATTTACTACTACTGGTTGAAGTTGATACTGCTACTAAAGATTGAAGAAAACAGACTAAGTAGTTAGTACTGTTAGTTATATTAGTTAGTACTGTTAGTACATTGTTAGTACTGTCAGCTTAGTTAGTACTGTTAGTTAATAGTTAGTACTGTTAGCTTATATAATTAGTACTGCTATTATGATATGCATGAGTTAAAATAGGAATAGATATGCATTGTCATTAGACGCATTTTATAAGCCCATTAGGGTTTCCTTGGTGTATAAAAGGAACCCTATGGCATAGTTAGATATATACACATAGATATATATCAATCAATAATAGCTAGTTATCATAGTGATTCTATAACCTAGGCAGATTCATAGTATTCTATATATTCAAAGTTTAGTAAAAGATATGTGTTTATATTTGTGTTCTTCTTAGTATTGCAAGTTAGATTCTGCATAACATGTAGTATTTACAATCTTAGTTTCTCTTATAGTTGTCTGGATCTATCCAACACAACTGTGCTTTTTACAAGATAAGTAAAGATCTGTTCAAGTGGGATCAACAAGAAGTAAGGTTTGAAGAAGGCTTGCAGATGTATAAGTTGTTGTACCCTTCTCCAACTGTAAGTACCTTGCTAGTTGAAGGGTCCTGGAATAAAAACATTGTGGGACAGAACCAAAGAATCACTCATTTTATATGGCCTACTTTGTCTACCCATTTGCTAGTTCCATCAGGCAATCTGATCTTAATTGGCTTTTTAAGAACTCTAATGGAATGAAACAAATGTAGATGAGGTGACATGTGATCAGATGCCCCAGTATCCATAATCCAATCAACTCTTAGGTCTAATTGCAGATTCTTAGACAAGATGTTTAAGGTCACATGAAAGGAAAGGATTCTATATGGTTTGCAGCCTTATAATAATAAGTACCTGCATGAGGCTGTGAAGTACTGGAAATGTAGCTTGGATCAATCCCTTTGCCTTTGAACATCTTCATCATTTCTTAACAGTAGTAGCAACCATTCTTTGATCCAAATCAGTCTTTCCACCTTGCACATCATTCTCATACTCAAAATCAAAAGGTGTCTATTTGGTCATGTAAGGACTGAAATGAGATAATACTTGTGTAGCCATTTTATTACCTTTCTTGTTTTTCTTTCCCTTGTACCAATCAGGATACCCCAACCTTTCAAAACACAACTCATACAAATGTCCTTCCTGATTACAACTAGTACAAAGCTTCTTCTCAGTCCCTTATCCTCTAGTATCACCATCCCATGTCATTTCTTCTTAAATTTTGGGTTTTCCTATTCTACATTTTTTTTATAATTTGAGGTTTATTTTCTTATTCACCGTGCTCAACCACTCGCTACCTTCTCACCCTTGGCTCCCATGCACGGCTATGTGCTCAAGTTGTCATTGAGCCTTCATCTTCCCATCTCTTTCTTTCTCTCTAATAATATGGCTAAGTATTTCTTATATCGTCCCCGACCTCCGAATCGACCTTAGTTGTGAATTTTATATGTTAACAAACAACCCAACATATCTAAAAGAAAAAATGCATAGCTAATCTTAATGTGACATGTGGCATATTTGGTCTACAAATTGAAAGTCACAAAGTGACCAGTTTGATGCATTCATTTTCCAACTTTTGTACAAACATAATATTATATTATGTATTTATTACATTTTAACTCCCAATCGTTTGGGTGAAGGTCACCAATAAACATAGTTACTTTCCGCCATTCCCCCTCCCCCCCCTTTCAAACCACTCTGCACCGTCTTTGTAATAGCCACTTTCCGCCCTCGATTCCTCGCCTCCCCCTCCATCTCCATCACCCTTTTTTTCGTCCCAACTCGATGAAAGTCATCTGAAAGCTCCCTCACATGCCACTTCTTCCCACCACCGGAAACATCATCTGTCACATCATTATCCTCCTCATCAACCAACCCCAAAGACTGCCTCTTTTGCTTATTTGCAATCGGTGCTTGGGGGGGGGGACAGTTAGACTACTTGCAATTTTTGATCCCGAATTTTTTAATTTTTTTTAACCTAGGGCTTATTGTGCCTTGTACTTTTTGAATACTTGTTTCAATATGGTTTTAAATCTTTTTGATGTCGCCTTCGATACGGCCTTGTAACCTATGGCGATTAAAACTTAACCCACCCATGGACCAATGAGCATCTTCAGCCCATGATATAATCAATGTTTGTGTTTAAAACCATTTTTCTTATTTTTTTCATAGTAGATGCTTTTTTTTGTAAAGGGTTTCTCAGGTAAATTTTTTTACTCCCAAAAAAATTGAAGTACAAAGGATGAGGGTGAGTCCCTCATCTCCACCCGTTACATAGGCAAAACTACTTCCTTAAAGGAAGGTACACAAAGTGGCTAGACTACAAAAGAAACAATAATAACTATTTCTTCTTACGACCTCGAACTTTGATATCCAAATTATCGCATGTAGCTTGAATCTTGTCAGGAATATCTTGGCCTTCATACATATCATCATCGTATGGGTCTAAATCATAGTCATCATTCTCATAAGTTTCCTTCCATCATTCCAGCAGACTATTAGTACCATAGCCAACCTTCTTTGAAGCTAGAAAATTTGTCATTTCGTTATCAACTGATGCAACTTCATCCTCACTATTATGATCACCCGAAGAATCAACCTTTGCCAACGGGATATTCGACACCGTAATCTGTTAAAGATAATAACTTCATGTTCAAGTACTGATTTCTAAGGAAATGAATTTAAAGCTTTGGTTTACGAGTTAATGTCGAATGGAAGTGTGCACGATTCTGGCCTCCATTCGCAGTTGAAAAATTCTGCTAACTTCAACCTGCTTTCAAAGAATAAATATTCTCAGCGATGTTGCAACCGCGCTTGATTATCTTCACAATCGCTACCAAACAATGATTGTTTACGGTGACTTGAAGCCTAGTAACATTCTACTTGACGCTGATATGGTGGCTCATCTTGGAGACTTTGGTTTAGCTTGACTACTTGGTAAATAAACCGAATCAGCTTTAACAGGTTAAAGGAACAATTGGCTATGCACCTCTAGGTGATTATACTTTTATTCCAAGATTCTTATATTTACTTACACGTTACAGTTTGCAAATTAATTAACTGTTTTTAATTCGCAGAGTATGGTGTCAGGAGTGAGATGTCAAGTATTGGGGACATATACAGTTTTGGCATATTATTACTAGAGCAGATGACCGGGAAAAAGCCCATATATAATGAGGTCTAGTCTTCATTAATTTGCCTTAATGGCATTCCCGGATCTATGTAATCGATTTATTGTATGATGATGCAATTGTGTTGCAAAGTACGGAAGCGAATGCAAAGAAAGTGGAAGAATGTTTGGTGCAACTATCAAGATTGGAGTATCATGCTCTGTGGTTTCCCACACCCCTAACGAAGGTAAAGTTGAAAATTGTGTCAATTGACTTGCAACGATATTCTTTGATGTGCTTCAAAATCTATAGGTGTTCTCCCTTTTTTGTAAAATATGATTTTACATGAGTTTGTTAATAAATCATCACTAACTTGGATTTACTTTTAAACGGTTTTAGGTCTAATACCAAGCTTTCTTGGTGAAATTTGAAAGTAACTGCAACGAGAAATAAGGAGCATTGCATGTCGTAGTTATATAAACGTTACTTTGTCAAAAATGTTTCTAAGTGTGTTTTAAATTTCTTGTTGTTTAACTACCGTAAGAGACGTAAGAGTGCATTTACATTCTTGATGACTTATCATATGTATCAAACATGTTTACGATTAAGTGTGTTTAGTTTTCCTCAATCTAATTTATGTAAAATTGAAAAATTGGGGGCAAAGTTTGTTGTACACTTTATTTTTGACTTCATTGGTATTTTTTAAGTCATTTGTCTGACATGTACTTGGAGATTATGGTTGTTTCATAAGGTGTTCGTGTTTAAATTGTTTTATGAAACATGGTTTAAGTAGTAACTGACTTACATCTTAGTGCAAGACCATGGTGTATCTGCATAATGAATATGTAGTCAGATTACAGTAACTTTTCTAAATTTGGGTCTTGTAAAACTAAAAGATTCGGCTGCTTCTTGTTTACTATTAGACCATGATTGAGTAAACGAAAGTACCTACATTCGCGATATATTTATGTCTTGTAGTTTACTTTCTAGTTAGGACCGATAACATGCACGTCTTTGTTATTAAATAACGCGTATAAAAGAGAGAAATCCTTCGGAAACCCCGTCCTGAAATCCATAGGGCGAATCTAGGGAACCTACTTTTTCTTTTCAACTATGAATATTGGGAGCATTCAACAACACAGGAAGTCTAATCACTCACTCATGGTGCTTAACTTGACTGAGTTCCTGTTGGACCCACATCTCGCATTCTCGCTAAAAATGACTGAGTTCCCATCTGTATTCTTTAGTCCATAAGCCCAGGCAGAAAAAACGATGATGCACATCGAAAGTTTTTTGTGCCTGAATCATATCATATATCCAACCTTACTCATGATGTCATTTCTTTTTTTCTTTTTTTGCAGGTTTTTTTTGTCCTATCTGCCCCTCTATTGACAACTTAACTTTCACCATCCCATGTCATTTCTTCTTAAATTTTGGGTTTTCCTATTCTACATTTTTTTTATAATTTGAGGTTTATTTTCTTACACACCGTGCTCAACCACTCGCTACCTTCTCACCCTTGGCTCCCATGCACGGCTATGTGCTCAAGTTGTCATTGAGCCTTTATCTTCTCCTACATGGTTATTCTAATTTGTATAAACGAGGGAAAAAGTACGCTCTTTGAGCTTGAACACTTTGAGTAATGGACTCATGAGATGTTAGGAATAATATTACAACAATATCGAAGATTATAATAAACGTGATTGATGCATGCAAATCGCAGTGTCCTAAAACAAAATTTCATCCGTACAAGGTCTGTTTTGAGGATACAACAATTAATTCAAGAAGAACTTGAATCTATCGAATCAAATATAGCTTAATGATGGATTAGGAGAGTATTTTCTATGTATTTTATGATGAAAACATTGGAATGATGTCTCTATTTATGGGGAGACTCGTGACTCTTCGAATGGTCACATTGGTTCACAAAAAGGTGCAATTAGCGACGACTTAGCGACAGAAAAACCGTCGCTAACTAACACGAACAGAACAGTCACGATCGTTCGCATTGTGACACCCTTTTAACGTAAATCACAGCCACAAAAACGATTAAGTGCGTCTTTACAATTGTAATGGTTAATTAGCAACGGTTTTGTGACAGAAAAACTGTCGCTAATGTCCATTAATACTTTATATGTTCCAACAATACCCCACATTTTCTATTCAAACACCAATAATACCCCACATTTGAAAAGAAAATAAGATAATTTAAAGTTACTTATTATTTTGTTTCCATCAAATGTAAAATGATATGCATCGGATAAGGTGTGTTTTGACTTGAACATTTCCTAGTAAGTACTTATCGGATCTACTTTGTGGGTAATGAACATTAGTCTTGAACTAACAATGTTGTATAGTAAATCGATACATTGAGTATCACACATATCATATATATGCAATAACCGATTCTTACCGTTGTGTTCATTTCGGTCATAAACATATTCTTATTCATGAGAATTTTAGAGAACTTAGCCATCTGGTTCCCAAAGATGCGACTACACATCAATCTCGTATAGGTAATGCCAATCAAAAATATTTTGTAGTATTCCGTTGTAAAATCCATTAGCATTATTAAGAATTAAAATTCAGCCCTTAATCATCAACAGATAAGCACATAAAAATTCATCTTAGGAATGGGCATACTTGTGTATTAGTGCATTTTAATCTTTACTCAACTAGTTTTCCTATTGAATCTAGACCATGGGATCTTCAATTTTGCTAGGTTAGGTTTTTGCCGAGTAGTTACTCATTGTGTTGGCTTTAAGCCCAAACCCCTTGATGTTGCTGATTTCTTGAACCTAGACCATGGGATCTCTAGGGGGAAGTAGTGTATACTACTTTACTTAGTATGGTTTGTTTGAAGTATTCTGCAATTGTGAGAAAATTTGTTGCTGATTTCTTACATGTTCCACCGAATGGATAATCACCAAGACCTAATGACACGTAGTAGCTGTATTTGGTGTGGTTTAATTATTCTACAAAATTCCGCTGTGCACGTTAATGACAAAGTTAGAAGATTTTAAAAGTCTCATCAAAGTTTCAAAATTTGCTCAAGGTACGGATATTGGTTTGGGGGAAAGCTGATTCAGAAACCTCGCAAAAAATGAGTCTATGGAGAAATCTTTTCAAGACATGTTGCATGAATTGGAGGGAAGTTAATCCAACTCATGCTTACTACAATGGTTTCTTCAACAAGTAAAGACACAGAAGATCCAAGCTGGAGTACAAGGATGAAGACCAGAAGACACATAAGACATCTTCAGCATTGGAAGCACCTTGAAAGACTTTACTTTTGTTGTATTTGTACTTGTTAGGAACATTGTATGTAATTTTGTATGTCTCCCCAGGAAGATTGTTAGCCCTAAAATGTGAAAGACTTATACATAATAACATTAGTTATTATAGTCGTAACACATAAGGTCCATTTATGTCTAGTTATGATAGATAGAAGTCACTCGGGCTAAAAAAAACCCCTTTTTTACTTCCAAATAGGGGGTGATGAAAACATTTATATCATAAGTTTGTGTGTTCTTTCTCTCTCTACACACATACATCTTCCCATTTCTTTCTTTCTCTCTAATAATATGGCTAAGTATTTCTTATATCGTTCTCGACCTCCGAATCGACCTTAGTTGTGAATTTTATATGTTAACAAACAACCCAACATATCTAAAAGAAAAAATGCATAGCTAATCTTAATGTGACATGTGGCATATTTGGTCTACAAATTGAAAGTCACAAAGTGACCAGTTTGATGCATTCACTTTCCAACTTTTGTACAAACATAATATTATATTATGTATTTATTACATTTTAACTCCCAATCGTTTAGGTGAAGGTCACCAATAAACATAGTTACTTTCCGCCACCCCCCCCCCCTTTCAAACCACTCTTCACCGTCTTTGTAATAGCCACTTTCCGCCCTCGATTCCTCGCCTCCCCCTCCATCTCCATCACCCTTTTTTTCGTCCCAACTCGATAAAAGTCATCCGAAAGCTCCCTCACATGCCACTTCTTCCCACCACCGGAAACATCATTTGTCACATCATTATCCTCCTCATCAACCAACCCCAAAGACTGCCTCTTTTGCTTATTTGCAATAGGTGCTTTGGGGGGGGGGGGGGGGGGAGAGTTAGACTACTTGCAATTTTTGATCCTGAATTTATTAATTTTTTTAACCTAGGGCTTATTGTGCCTTGTACTTTTTGAATACTTGTTTGAATATGGTTTTAAATCTTTTTGATGTCGCCTTCGATACGGCCTTGTAACCTATGGCGATTAAAACTTAACCCACCCATGGACCAATGAGCATCTTCAGCCCATGATATAATCAATGTTTGTGTTTAAAACCATTTTTCTTATTTTTTTCATAGTAGATGCTGTTTTTTTTGTAAAGGGTTTCTCAGGTAAATTTTTTACTCCAAAAAAATTTTAAGTACAAAGGATGAGGGTGAGTCCCTCATCTCCACCCGTTACATAGGCAAAACTACTTCCTTAAAGGAAGGTACACAAAGTGGCTAGACTACAAAAGAAACAATAATAACTATTTCTTCTTACGACCTCGAACTTTGATATCCAAATTATCGCATGTAGCTTGAATCTTGTCAGGAATATCTTGGCCTTCATACATATCATCATCGTATGGGTGGAAGTCGTAGTCATCATTCTCATAAGTTTCCTTCCATTATTCCAGCACCAATTTATTAACCATGCCAACCTTCTTTGAAGCTAGAAAATTTGTCATTTCGTTATCAACTGATGCAACTTCATCCTCACTATCATGATCACCCGAAGAATCAACCTTTGCCAATGGTTTACTTGCATCATCCAGAAGAGTAACCTTCCCTTCAATAATTAGCCTTTTAAATTTATCAATTTTTTCAACAATAGAGATAGTACTAGTACTACTAGATTCCAATAGTATATGTTTGTGTAACCTAACTAAAAGTTGTAACCTTGTGTCATACTTGATACTCCTAAGTAGTCGTGGGCAAAAAACAAAAACCAAAACTGGAAAAAAAACCGTAACCGAAACCGGTCAACAGTTTTTATTTAACCAAACCGGTTCAGTTTGGTTAAAAACCGCCACTTTAGGACTGGTTTGGAGAACTATATAAAAAGAACATCATTTACTATACTCTTAATAAACAACAATAATACTTTAAATTAACTTTACTAACATATACGCGTACTTTAGTTTATATTTTTTTTAACCAACTGGGCTAGTTGGCCACCAAGAGTGACCTTAAGGAGGTTGTTACTCCATGCGAGAGGTCTCAAGTTCGAGTCTCTCCATGGGGATTTTCCTTCAAGGTGGGAATCTGTGGGGTTCTGCCCCATACATGCGTCGATTCGATGATGGGTATGTACTGTGGAAAATACATAATACACATGTACAAGTGATTTATGCATTAATGTCCATACGTGATCGTATTTTCTTTAATAAATATGTATGATGTGTATTTGCCTTAACCCGACACGAAGCGCGGGCATGATTTTCCATGCTGTTATACATTTTTTTCTTGCCGACCAATAGCTGTCGTTATTTGTATATATGTTTGTGTTGTGTGTTTAACTTATTTTTGGTACCTGTCAACTAATAAAAATGGCATACGAATCTGTTAATTGATTTTGATCGTGTCCTCCTTTCAAGAAATCCATCATAAACATGATAACAACCCACCTTCCAATTTAACAAGAATAATTTCTTGATTGAAAAGACTAAAAGGTTATGTATCATATCAAGTTAACAACCCACCTTCCAATTTAACAAGAATAATTTCTTTATTGGTTGTGTTTTTTCAGTCAGGCATTTTTTAATCAAACACATGCATGCCGGACAATGGGTCTTTGGAAAGTTTCTTCCATTGTTATATTGTTTAACATTATCTAATAGACATCTTGGACCATTATCCCTTAAATTAAATTTATAATGCAACATAAGTCTAGTCTTCCCACTCCCAATTTTCTTCAAAGTTTCTATAAAACTTTGACTAGTTAGTATATTCTCAATCAAAAGTCATTCATTTCACCAGCTGTCTGTCACAAACTGTTCACATGCAAAACTAAGGATAAAAAGCCAATACTTGTTCTTATAATTTTAACAAAATTTCCAGAAATGAAGTCATCACAAAAAATAATTTACTTATCATCTTCCTCTCGTATTTCCTTTCTCTTTTATGGTCTTTCAATAATATGTCTTACTTTCGCCACGGTATCTGCTTCCTATGGCGGTAATGAAACTGATTATCACGCGTTGTTGTCATTTAAGTCAAAGATCACCCAAGATCCATACAAAGTTCTAACCTCGTGGAACCATTCCTTTCATTTCTGTGAATGGAGTGGTATTTCATGTGGAAAGCGGCACAAACGAGTGACTGCTTTACAATTGGATTCGAAAGGCTTAGAAGGCTCCTTGTCTCCTCATGTAGGAAACCTCAGCTTCCTCCGTAAGCTTTCTCTCTCGAACAACAACTTTAAAGGAACCATTCCTCATGAACTTGGTCGTCTATCTAGGCTACGCCATCTTTATCTTAGTATAAACAAATTTGGTGGAGTCATTCAAACAAACTTGTCTCGTTGTTCTAACCTCGAAGACCTTTGGCTCAATCGAAATGAGCTAACCGGAAGCATACCCAAGGAAATTAGTTTACTCTCGAAACTTGCTCGTCTTAAAATTGAGTACAACAAGTTAACAGGTGGAATCCCATCTTTCTTGGGGAATATCACATCAATGGAAGTGTTCTCTTCTGCCGAGAACCCGTTGGGTGGGAGCATTCCTGATACCTTGGGTCTTTGGAAAAGCTTGACGACATTTGAGTCTGGTGACTGCAACTTATATGGAAGCATCCCTCCTTCCATTTTCAACCTCTCACTCCTAGTTAATTTTTCCTTACCTGATAATCACCTCACTGGTACTCTTCCTTCAGAAATTGGTAATCAGCTCCCAAAACTTGAGTGGCTTCAGTTAAGGGATAATGAACTGACAGGAATTCTTCCACCTTCTATTTCAAATTGCTCTAAATTAGGACGTCTTGAAATGGGTAACAACAGTTTTAGTGGAAATTAAAAATCGAGTTTTCAAAGCTAAGAGATATTAATGATATTAATTTAGCTAATAACAACTTCCATGGACGAGGAGAAGCTGATGACTTAACGTTTATTGATTCTTTTGAAAAAACTGCACCAGAACTTAGAAAATTGATCTCAATATAATTGTCAAACTTAATAGAGTGATTCCGATATCAAAAGGGTAATCTTTCTATAGCAACTCAGTCATTCCCAAGTTATAGAAACCAATAAATATATTTGAGAAACCCTCCCTTCAAAGTATAAGTATCTACTCGTTGTGATTGACCATTTAGGAGTTAGCATCAAGACGATTAAAGGAAAAATTCCCCCTACCTTGTAAACTTCAAAGCTACAGAAGCTTAGTCTATTTACAATCAATTTTTCAGGCCATTTTCCTTATGGCCATTGGGAACTTATCATTGTGTTAATAACCTTTTTTTTTAGCTTCAAACGACATATTGGAAGGGCCTTATCTCATCAGCTTGGGTTAAGTGTAAAGAACAATTACTATTTTAAAGCCTCCAGAAAATAGACTGTGGAACAATACCCATGAACACATTCTTCAACTTCCATCCCTAATATTGCTTTAGATCTATTCTGTACAACAACCTGTCCGGCATAGTTCCAATTGGAGATTAAGACCTCAAGATTTGAGTCGAAATCTCTGATTAATCTTAGCTAATATTTATCAGGCACCATACTAGTAGCCTTGGGGAGTTGCATTAGCCTACAGGGTTTATACCTTAATTGTTATCATATTTCAGTTTATAAACACCAGATCTTCATTAAGTTCCTTGGAGGATTGGAGTTACTCGACATTTCTGAAAATAATTATCAGGTAAAATTCCCCAATTTTTTAAAATGGAAATCCTTAGAATTTTGAATCTTTCCTTTATGACATTAAGGGAAGTACCTGTTGTTGGAGTGTTTTCAGCCCAATGCAAGTGCATTTTCGGTTCTTTGGGAACAATAGGCTTTGTGGTGGCTCTGGTTTCAACTTGAGTTTCACTCAATGCAAGGAGATTGTTAGTAAGAAAAAAAGGTTTCCTTCTTCTTATTACGCGATCTACTTTTTGGGATTGACCACGTTCCTCCGTCGTAATAATTGTGTGCGTCTTTTCTGTAAGAAGGTAAAACACAACTAGTCAAGCCGTCTCAATCTCAGGAACTAACGGTATGAGGGTTTTGGGTGGGGTTATTATATGAGGGAAACCGGGTTAATCATGAAAGTTTCATACAACTAACTCGCAAGGCTACTGGATGGCTTCTCTACACAAAATATAATTGTGGGAGGGTGGGTTCAGCTCTGTTAAAAAAGTGACCCCTCACTTCAGATGAATGATAGATTGTTGCAGTCAAAGTTCTACATCTTCATAAACGTGGAGCTCTCAAAATTTTATCATGGCAGTGAAAGTGAAGCATTGCGGAATATAACGACACCGTAATCTCTTGGAAGAATTATAACTTCATGTCAAGATGTTGATTTTAAAGGCAATAAATTTAAAGCTATTGTTTTACGAATTTATGCCCAAGGCCAGTTGTGCACGATAGGCTTCATTCAAGTACACATACTAACGTAAACTCAACCTTCTTCAAAGACATAAATTTTCTTAGAGATTGGTTGCAACTGCACTTGACTATCTTCACAATTGCTGCCAAACAACGATTGTTCACGGTGACTTGAAGCCTAGTAACATTCTACTGGACGCTGATATGGTGGCTCATGTTGGAGACTTTGGTTTAGCTCGACTACTTGGTACAGACTTAAACCAAAATAGCTCAACTGGTGTTAAAGGAACAATTGGTTATGCACCTCCAGGTAGTATTCCATGATGCTTATATTTACTTACAACTTACAGTTTGTAAATCAATTAACTATTTTTGATCCGCAGAGTATGGTATCGGGAGCGAGATGACAAGTATTGGGGATGTCTACAGTTTTGGAATATTAGTACTAGAAGTGATGACAAGGAAAAATCCAACAGACGGCATGTTTAATGAAGGTCTTAGCCTTCATAAATTTCTTACATGGCATTACCAGCTTACAGTAATAGATGTTATTGATGATGATGCAATTGTGTTGCAAAGTACGGAAGCGAATGCAAATAAAGTGGAAGAATGTATGGCTGCAACTATCAAGATTGGAGTATCATGCTCTGTGGATTCCCCACCACAACGAATGAAAATAGAAATTGTTGTCACTGAGTTGTCAGCTCATTGTGGACTGGTGGGTCTTCAAGATATATAATACTCTGTTTGTGTCGCATGAAAAATATGCATTTTTACCTAATTGTTTTCAAAACATCATCACGCAACATGGTTTTATTTTTTTGAAGCTCTTTCAGGTCTATCATCAAGCATGAGTAGATTTTGAAGTTGTAATAACTGCAACCAGGAGACACATTGTTGGTTGTTTAATATAAACGTTAAGGTGTCAAACAAGTTTGTATGTGTGTTTAATTCTCTTGTTGTCTCAACAATGTATGTTTTACTTTCCACTGTATGTAACAATAATTTGGTCAAGCAATTTTTATGATTCATGTGTGTTTTATTAATCTCTTCAATCCAGTTTTTGGTGTTATATGAATTCTACTTGAGTTTTCTGAAGCACCAATAAGGAACTATGTTAACATATTAACATGTGAGTTGAATTAATAGTTTTCTAAAGGTTGTGACGTTCTTACCTTCAATTTACGAGTACCTATGTTTGGCTGAACAAGGTAGAACTATAATATATAGCCAAGACATTGGAACAAGTTACATTGTTCAATCACTAACGCAGCTGCAAACTAACCAATGAAGACTCAGGAGCTTCACTATCAAGATACATAGCCATCTGCGTAACCATTAATACCACAAATAACATCTCAAAGGCCGCCCCCCCAAAGCCATACCCCCCCCCCCCCCCCCCAAAAATCCCACAACTCTTGCAATCTGTTATTGTTCGGCATAATTTTAACCAAAACCACACAATCTATCCCAAGGACACATAAACATATACTAGACTCAACAAAAACTGCAAAGTATTTAAACCAATGATCAATTCATATATTCTCCAATACAGTTTGCAAAACCAAGAAAACATAGCCATCTGTTAAACCTTTAATCCAAGTCACCCTACCTTCACGCCTACGATTCTGGTGAATGCGCCTAAGAACAACAATGAACACCACTCTTGAACTTCTAGATGAAGGAGTAACACGCTGCAACATCGAATACAAAATCAGTATTTGGTATGGGCGCAAATCTGGTATACCATTTATATGCAAAACACAACGTTGATTGCCATCGGGAGAATGATTGATGGCATCAGAAGAGGTATTGCCATAAAATATTATATGAACACCAACTGTTCAATAAAAATCCCTAATGAAATTTGATTTTCTTTAGTTTTGTTGTTGCAGTTCTGTCAATTTGGCAATGTCACCCCTCCTCCTAAACTTCCTTTTGAAGAGACCACAATAGAGGGTATCTTTTATTCTTTCTTTTCTGTACCATCTTTCGTTATACAGTCTCCTAATAAGGTTCTTTAAAAGCTTGGTACTTCGTGGTGTAGTCAGCCATACAATATGCTTTGTTTACAGGTCCTGAATCTTCATATATCCATATCTCCAGGATCGAATGATCAAACACACATCATGTAGACATCATACAAGAATAAAAAAAGAAAACAAGAATATGGGTTGAACCCTTCTAATAAACTGATATATTAAATCTGAAAGGTTGAGTTTTTACAGCAGAAATTCCTAATCTATATATACATATTGAATCGACACTTTCCAAAGGGTGTGATGATTCTCATAACAGACATGTCCCTTTAATAAAAGTAACCGACACATCTATTCTAAATAAACGTCCTATCTTTCTAACCTAGTAAGGTTTCGGGCCTCCCTATTGGGTTTGTTGGCCTGCGGCCCAAACCAGAAACTTTGCAGGCTTTTATTCCTTTGGCGTCTAAGACATTAATCTGTCCAACAGTTCCTCCCTAATGTCGTGATGCCAAAATCTTCTTTTCTCAGTTTCTTTGTCCTTGATGCCTTGATGTCTTCAATAAATCTTGATGTGTATTCTTCTCCGTTGTTGTCTGTTGTCCAAACCGAGTTGCTTCCTTCAACCTTGGCATCATCCTGCGCAATCCTTCCTTGAGTTCCATCTAGCGAGTCCCCTATTTCAGCAATTACATCCGCAACAGCCTGTGGTCTTTTTATCCCGGCAGTTCCGCTGCCTTTTCCCACCACAACTTCTGGCTTTTCCTGCTTTGTCCTTTTTGCTCCCTCATAGTATCTTTTCGCCATTCCAATGTACTCTTTGTAACATTCCTTGACTGCTTCTTGATTCTCTTGTGCCAATCCTAGCAACATTGCTATCTCGTTCCATTTATTATCCAATGAAAACATTCATATATCCACCCAAGTCATCCACGAACTTGTATAATCCCAACAGATCAATCTTGATTACCCCAATAACCGGTGGTAATTCTCCTAACACATCTTGTGATCCTTCATGCCCTTAGCACAAATTCGGTACCAACTTCGGTACACTACACCGAAACACACTAGAAAAGTGTTTCTGATTTTGTTACACCGAAAACAAACAATCCTTTGCTTTCTGATTTTCTGTTACATCGAAACAAACAAACCTTTGCTTCTGATTTTCTTCCACCGAAACAAGCAATCCCTTGTTTCTGCTTTCGTTGTTGTTGCTCTCTTGTGTCGTCCCGACACTTCTTCCACACCAAATCTTTTCCTCGAGTATTTCTTCCTTTCTTTGTTCCACGTATATGTTTTCTATCTTGTCCACAACAACGTTCCTCGCGTTTTTCTCCTCGCGTTCTATCCCTTCGACGTCTTTTGTTTGTCGCGTTAAGAATGGCGACAGGGTCTCCTTTTTCTTTCCTTCTTGTTTCTGTCACGTTCACAGTTTCCAACAACAAGAATAACTGGTCACCAACGTTCGTTTGGTGCCTTTTGATTGCAATTCTCTACACAAGTACGGTCGTGCACTACTTTCCTTGCGTTCCTAGTTATCCAGGCAACGTCCAACGTTGCGTGTCTTCTTCTGAATTTGATAACTCTCTGCGTGTTCTTTCTTCTTTAGTTTCCTTCTAATCTTGATGCCAAATGTTGTGTTGTTTGATCCCTTGCGCTCTGATACCACTGTTTACAGGTCCTGAATCTTCATATATCCATATCTCCAGGATCGAATGATCAAACACACATCATGTAGACATCATACAAGAATAAAAAAAGAAAACAAGAATATGGGTTGAACCCTTCTAATAAACTGATATATTAAATCTGAAAGGTTGAGTTTTTACAGCAGAAATTCCTAATCTATATATACATATTGAATCGACACTTTCCAAAGGGTGTGATGATTCTCATAACAGACATGTCCCTTTAATAAAAGTAACCGACACATCTATTCTAAATAAACGTCCTATCTTTCTAACCTAGTAAGGTTTCGGGCCTCCCTATTGGGTTTGTTGGCCTGCAGCCCAAACCAGAAACTTTGCAGGCTTTTATTCCTTTGGCGTCTAAGACATTAATCTGTCCAACATGCTTTTGCACCTTGTATTGTTGTAGGTAAATAAAAGTTTCTGAGTAACTATTATAGTACCATGATCTGCCTTACAGTGTAATGTTTAACATTTGCAGCTTAACCGAATCCCATTCCGATGCTAATGGCTAACTGGAATTCAACGGGGTAAGCTATAAAGGTCTGAAATTTATAGTTATAACGAGTTGGTGATTACTAAACATGTAGGATTTATATGGCAGGATGGATGGGAACACCATGCCCCAGGCACCAATTTAGGTACTATTTGCTTCTGCTTCTGTTAATGTAGTACTATGATCTGGATTACGAGTGTGATGTTTTTCTCATGAAGTTGAAGGAATATGAGTGCTATGTATGTTATAAAATTGGTACTGAAATAAGACCAGCTTTTGATCCATTTAGAAACAGATATATGCTTTTATACATTGTTTTGCATGGAGAGTTTTACAGAAATACCCTTATATGTAACCATCCAGTTGTTCGCCAATTCATAGTAGACATATTAAAGGTAGATAAGATACTGCTTGTGTGAAACTTTGTTCCTTTAACATCACGACAATAAAACATTTGTTTTATACTGTATTAAAAATGGGTCAATAATGACCAAAGTGTGTTTCTGATACATAAATCATCTCTAATATTTTGATACTTTTCGTATTCCTTATACAGTTAGTACAACTCTAATTTCATCGGATAAGTGTTTGGATAAGCAATCCCAAACTCAAAACTGCGTATTGTTGTTTAGTCTAAGCAAGCCCAAACAGCCCTTAGCAGTTAATGTGCAGCTTTATGGTCATCATTGATGTTTTAACAATATTTCTAGAAATACAATCGTTTAGCTTTTGGATGTTGTCTCTCCTATTCGAAACGATAATAAACGGAGACTTTAGCTTTTACGTCATTTTATGCTGTATACTTACAGTAGCTATTATGTTACCAAACGCTTTAAATAAACGAACAGCTACTGCTAATAACTATTTATAATTGGTACTACTTGCCAAACATAGCCTAGAGTTTATTAGTAATTTTGTAAAAGTAGGCTTGAGACATGATTCTTGGATAACACTAGAGGTGGCAAAAAAGGTGAGTCGGGTTGGGTTTGGGTCACGAGTCTAGATGGTTTGGGTCTAGATGGGTGTGGGTCTAGACGGGTCTTCTAGAAACATGGGTCGAGATGGGTTTGAGTCTAGATGGGTTGGGTCTAGATGGGTTGGGAGGTCTAGATAGGTTTTTGTAACTTTAAAAAAAAAAAAATTTTTTTAGAAGCCAATGATCCTCTATGTAGTAACCAAATTGAATCGCTATCCATTTTACATTTTTATACGTTTTATACGTTTTTGTCCGTATTCGACCGTTTTCGTCCGTTTTCGACCGTTTTCGACTGATTTTGTCCGTTGTCGACCTCTTTCGTCCGTTTTCGACATTTTCTCCGGATGTAGGACCGTTTTTTTGACCGATTTTAACTATATCTGCGAACCGTTTTCGTCCGTTTTTGACCGTTTTCGTTCGTTTTTGACCGTTTTCATACGTTTCCACCGGTTTCGACCGTTTTCATCCGATTTAGACCGTTTTCTTACGTTTTTGAGTTTTTTTGACAGGTTTTGAACGTTTTCGTCTGTTTTTAATCGTTATTTTACGTTTTTGTCCCTTTTTTGTACGATTTGTTCGTTTTCATAGATCTTTATCCATTTTTCTGCGTTTTCCTACGTTTTGTTTGTTTTCGTACATTCTGTACTTTTTTATACGTCTTCATACGCTTTTATACAGTTTTCTAAAAAGTACTAAAGCGTGTAAAAACGGATAAACATATGAAACTGTTCAAAACCATATTTAAACATATAAAAACGTAGAAAAACGGACGAACGCTTACGAAAACGGACTAAAACTTAGAAAAACATAATAAAACGTACAAAAAAGAGACGAGAACGGACGAAAACGTACGAAAAGAGACGAAAGAGGAAGAAAACGGAAGAAAATGTAAGAAAACAGACAACAACGTATAATAATGTTTTAAAACGGGCAAAAAAACGTTTAAAAGCATTAAAAACGCTCGAAAACGGGAAAAAATGATCGAAAACGGTCGAAAGTGGGCGAACTGTCGAAAACGCATGAAAGCAGGCAAAAACGAACGAAAATGGACGAAAACGATCCAAAACACAAAATCGGTCGAAAACGAACAAAAAAGGACGAAAACGGTCGAAAACGTATAAAAACGTTAAAAAACGGATGAAAACGTAAAAAAGGTTCAAACCGTATAACAATGTATAAAAATGGATAAAAACGAATTAAAACGTATAAAAAAAACTTTTGATCCGCTACACCCGTCTAATCCCCTTGGGAGACCCATCTATAATTTTAAGGGAGACCCGTCTAGACTCATTGTGAGACCCAACTAGACCCATCTATAATATTAAAGGAGAAATGCTAGACCCGTCTATAAATATTAAGGGAGATCCAACTAGATCCATCCCTTAAAAATATTTACTCATCTAGACCCAACTTTAACCAATGGCTCTCAAATTGCCACCTCTAGATAACGCGTAACCTATTTTGAAATGCAGTGCCATACACCTATTTGTAATTTTTTTTTTGAACGGCAATTTATTAAAACACTACAAGAGCTAGTGAGTCACAACAAGAACAATTTAAGGGTTCTTAAGCCAATCGTCCCACTTGAAAATGGATATTATTGATCCTTTATCTGTATGGATTGATTGACAATAGGCGAACTTAAGGAGTTATTCTGGAAACTGAATATAGTGTAGGGGTACAAGTGTAAGTTGTGTAATTAAGCTGTTAAGTTAGTTAGAGCAACTGTATATATTGTCTATAAAAAGTGCTTAAGTAGCGTTTGGGTATTGTGAAACTTTTTATCAAGTTTTTACAAAATGATAATAAGCCCATATTACCATGTTATTTTAATAAACGACCCGAACTGCCGTGTAAGCTATTTTTTTATTTCTTATTACAGAGCCCGAACCTGACGATGTAGGACCTGAAAGTTAATATATTGAGACCAGAAAACAACATGTGGACCTGTTTTAAGCTAGTTTATATCTGTTTATAACATACCATGAACTGAACCTATTATACCGATGGAAGGCAGCAGAAAAACATGCTCGAAGGGGATTAGATGCAAGCTTTGTAAAAATATAAGACAAAAATCATATAAAATGGCAACCTCTTTTTTCTCGAAAGTTAATTTTTATTACACTCATAAGTAAAATGGGTCGAAATAGCCATCTGTACTAGTGTTGGTTAGTTGCTGACAGCTTTTGAAACCTGTTTACACTAACAGATGATTCTCGCTGGCTCAATCCGGCCGCTTTACCACCCAAAATATATCCATCTCGACCAGTTAGAGCTTCAAGGTCAACATCTGCTGCGGAAGAAGGTGACGCAGTGTTCGATGCCAACAGCTCATCATTTTAGCAACTTTTAGAGAAATTACAAACTTGACCCAACAGCTCATCATTTTAGCAAAAGAACTCTAAATTTAGCAAATATCTTTGAGAAAAACAAAAGTTTTGAAGAATGACAGAAATGTTTCATTAGTGAGTGTGAAAGAACCTCCGAAAGTAAACATTTGCATTCTTTTGTATACAAATCGGAAAAGGCAAATTTATGTGCGTTTTGGTATGGTTTGCATGAATGACTAGAAACTACATGTTGGACCTGTTTTTAAGCTATGTTTATATCTTTTATAACATAACATGAACTGAACCTTTTTATACCGGGCGAGGCAGCTAGAAAAATAGCTCGAAGGGGCTTGATGCAGCTGTGTAAAATATAGAAAGCCTCAATTTCTAGACGGGAGGATTGTGTTTACAAAACAAGCATAACCCATAATGCTAAGATTTCAAGAAAGGTTCCAACTACTGCTAGTTTAGCCAAACATAGCCAATGTAGGTGTATATACATGGATATATGTGTATAATGAGCTGAGGAAGTTTCGCAAATTAGTTAGTGCCTATTGTGCGAATGAGATTGTTCCAAGCCTAAGACGTGCTTGAAGTATGTAATGAGCTGTGATCTAGGTGTTATTGAGCCTTATGTAGAATGGAGGTGTATGTAAGTATATATTGAGTTCATTTAGAGCTAATACTATCGAGCATGAAAACGAGCTTGAAGTGTATAGTGAGATGAGTTTGAGGTGTTATTATTAGTGGACAATTAGGCCCAAGCCCGACTTGTGTGTTTGGGTCCATTAGGGTTTTGCTTATGTTTCCACTCTATATATTGTGGCTCAATAATAAATCATACTACGGGTTTCATAGTCTAACATCGTATCAACCATTAAGATCCTAAACCCTAATCACGTATCTTCCGCTCAGAAATACTAACCTTCATCACAAAATAGTCGTCCTCCGGTCATCGGCAACTCGCCGATGATTCGGAGGGATGCCGATGACCGGAGGGATCCCAAACCTAATTAGCTTTTTCTTCATTTTTTTTCAATAAACAATCAAGCTTTATCACTCTAATAAAATCTCAATTGAATGGCTTACACCACTAAACGAAATAACAGACCGGTGCTCCGGTCCGGTTCATCAACAGCCGGTAGATCATCTTTTGCATCAGTAACATCTGCCGCATCATCAAACACTTTCTTTCAAAATAGATATGCTGCCTCTCCACCTATGATGATGACGTCAGCGT
>BQNB010037055.1:0-49709 GCA_026074375.1 Tanacetum coccineum | reverse complement strand
GGTATTTTTGGTATGTGTGAAGATGTTTTCGGTATTAGTATGTGTTATTGTTTTGCGTATGACGTACCTATTGGATGGAATGGTTGTTTGTTTTCGTTTATTTGGTTGCTTTATGCTGTTAACTGTATGTGTGTTGGTAAATACATAGTATTTATGAAAAAGTTTAGAAACAGTAGCCGATGAAACGTGGGCCAAACTGAAAAGCAAATAACCCACATGAAACATGCCCCAAATAGGCACACGACTTTGTATCTTATAATAAGGAAAAAGAAACTGGACCAAAAGTATGGGTCCAAAATAGGCAGACGACTTTGTATCTTATAATAAGGAAAAAGAAACTGAACCAAAAGTGTGGGCCAAGAAAAGCCTATTTTTAAAATGACATTGGTTTTAGTCGTTTTTGTAATGATCTTTAGGATACTATACAATGACAACTCTTTTAAGTTTAACAAGCAAAATTACCAGTGCGTTGCTGCGGGGCGTTAATTTTTCGCGTATTGTTGCGGACCATTAATTTTTATTTTTTATTTTTTAATTTTGCGCGGGTTTATTTTTTCGGTCTCATGTTTAATAACTTGATTTTTTTTGCAATATTGGGCTCGTTTTGTTCGCAATTCAAAGATCTTTCCGTGAGTATTTTTTGGTCGGAATGACTCGATAGATATGTGTTATATATAAAAAAACGTAAATAGTTCGTTTTGTAATTATTTTTTTTCTATTTATATTAAACTTCAACATTTTTTATAAAATCGTGCGTATATCAGAAGCATTGCAATATTGGACTCGTTTTGTTCGCAATGCGAAGATCTTTACGCAGGTATTTTTTATCTGAATGAATAGGTAGATATATGTTATAGATTTGATAAGTAAAGTTTTCGCGTGTTTTAATTTTACGCGGGTTTATTTTTTCGGTCTCATGTTTAATAACTTGATTTTTTTTGCAATATTGGGCTCGTTTTGTTCGCAATTCAAAGATCTTTCCGTGGGTATTTTTTGGTCGGAATGACTCGATAGATATGTGTTATACATAAAAAACGTAAATAGTTAGAAGCCGATGGTACGTTTTGTAATTATTTTTTTTCTATTTATATTAAACTTCAACATTTTTTATAAAATCGTGCGTATATCAGAAGCATTGCAATATTGGACTCGTTTTGTTCGCAATGCGAAGATCTTTACGCGGGTATTTTTTATCTGAATGAATAGATAGATATATGTTATATATTTGATAAGTAAAGTTTTCGCATGTTGTAATTTTACGCGGGTTTATTTTTTCAGTCTCATGTTTAATAGTTTCTTTTTTTATATGGGCTTATGTGTTGGGTCTCATGTCGCGGGTATTTTTTTTATCTAAATAAGTCAATACTTTTGTAATATTTTTTTCTATTTTGTACCGAGCGATTTTTTTTACATTGCCTAAAAAAAATTTGCCTTAAAAAAAAAGGCTAAATGAACCGGCCCAAGTTTAGGAGCCCAACTACCAGCCCATTTGATACGACGTCGTATTAAATGGGATTTGATTATAAGTATAATTTTGTTGCCACTCATAATGCTATATACTTGAATAGTACAATATAAATAGGAAATAGAGTAGCTAATTTTGCCACCTTTAGATGTCTATTACGTACAAAATGCGGAACTCTAAAGGCTTAATAAAATTGGCAACCTAATTCACAAAACGTATTTGACCGATACTTGATATCCTGTAAACCAGCCGAAATTTGCCAAAAAAAACTTTATATGTCCATTTTAGCTTTTCTCATTTTTAGTTAAGAATTTACGAAAAATGATTAAACTATTTATAAATGCCATAGATAGATACTTTATAAAAATAGAAATGCTAGAACCAAAAAGAGTTTGCAAAAAAAAATTCACAAAATAATGTGGCATGCAATAATTGGATTCATACTTATTTTTTTTAACCCAAGGAAATGCGTTTACGAAAAAAATAGAATGTTCTATTTTGTGCTCCAAAACAAGCAAATGAACCCGCGCGTTGCGGCGGGGCTAATTTTTTCTCGAATAATTTTTTTTTACTTTTCGGGCGGGGTTTTTTTGCGTGATGCGCTATGCGTGGCTAATTTTTAATATTTTCTTTTTTTGAATGATTCGGGGAAAAAAATTTGCGTTGGGATGGGCTAATATTTTCCCGAATATTTTCTTTTTTTGGGACGGTTTTGTAAAATTTTTTACTGGAATTTTTGTGTAAGAAAATCGTAAATAGTTAAAAGGTGAGAGTCCGTTTTGTATTTTATTTTATTTTTACTTTGGGCTAGATTTTAGACTATTTTTTGGTTTTTTTGGCTAATTTTTTCCCGGATATTTCCTTTTTTTGTATGATTCGGGAAAAAAATTTTGCGTTGGGACGGGTTAATTTTTTTACGGGATTTTTTGTGTAAGAAAATCGTAAATAGTTAAAAGTTGAGGGACCGTTTTGTATATTTTTTTTTTTTACTTTGGGCCAGATTTCAGGCTAATTTTGGGCTATTTTTTTTTTTTTTTTACTTTGGGCCACATTTTATGCGAATTTTAGGCTAGTTTGTCGACAAATGTGTATATTAGTAATATTTTTTTTATATGGCTTATGTGTTGGGCCTCATGTTTAAAATGTTGTTTTTTTTGCTATATGGTTTTTTTTTAATATAATGGGTTGTACGTTTGTGACCATATCGATTATTTTAAAGTTATTAGGTATCGAAGATGTTTTCGCGGGTATTTTTTTATCTGAATAAATCGGAACTTTTGTAATATTTTTTTTCCCTCCTACTTTGTGCATACAAATTTAAAAAAAAAACAAAAACAAAATAATTTTAAAAAAAAACTAAAATCGGGCTGACCCAAAATGGGAGCCCGTTACTGTAGCAAGTGGCCCACTGTCAAAACGACAGTGGATTTGTCACTCAATGTGTATATTAGTAATGTTTGACATATTGATAGGAAAACATTGGAAATTAGTAATGTTGTTCTCATTTATTTAGTTTTCTTATATACTCGTATTTTGTTAGCTTTTTTACTACTAGTTCTGTTATAACTTTTACATGATATGGTATTGTATTTTATCGTGAAGTATCGATTAAGTGAAACCGATAGTATATTTAGGGAAACGTTTCTGATGACATCCTTCTCAATCGGATGGATCTAACCCGACGGCTGCAAGATATTAAACTTTTGGAGGTTAAGGATCTGGTTCAAAAATCTAAAATCAAATGGGCTATCGAAGGAGATGAGAATTCTAAATTCTTTCATGGTATTATTAATAAGAAAAGGTCTCATTTGTCGATTCGTGGTGTTTTCGTTGAGGGCACTTGGTGTACTGATCCGAGTATTGTGAAGGAGGCATTTAAGAATCACTTTGAAGTTCGATTTCAGCAACCGTGTCATGATCGTCTCAAACTTAATGCTCCTTTTCATAATCGGTTATCTTCGGATCAGGTGGATGAGCTGGATAGGGCAGTATCGAGGGACGAAATTCGTAGGGCTGTTTGGAACTGTGGCGAGAATAAGTCTCCTGGCCCCGATGGTTATACGTTTGAATTTTTTAGAAAGTATTGGAGTCTTGTCGGAGCGGATTTTTGCGATGCGGTCGACTATTTTTTTAAGTCTGGTACGTTTCCAAGGGGGTGTAACTCGTCTTTCATCGCCTTAATTCCTAAAGTTAATGATGCTAAGTTCGTTAATGATTTTCGGCCTATCAGTTTGATTGGATGCGTTTATAAGGTGATCACGAAAGTCTTAGCTAATCGTTTGGCTACTGTTATATCCGATTTAGTTTCCGAGACTCAATCGGCCTTTGTTGCTAATAGACAAATATTGGACGGTCCTTTTATCTTAAATGAGATGTTAAACTGGTGTAAGAGAAAAAAGAAGCAAGCTATGTTTTTTAAGGTTGATTTTGCTAAGGCGTATGATTCGGTTCGGTGGGATTATCTCTTGGATATTCTTCATGCGTTTGGGTTTGGGCCGAATTGGTGTAGGTGGATCCGTGGTACTTTTACTTCCTCCATGGCTTCCATATTGGTTAATGGTAGCCCAACGTCCGAGTTCCCTTTTTGTTGTGGGTTGAAACAAGGTGATCCGTTGGCCCCTTATCTTTTCATTCTTATTATGGAGTCGTTACATATCTCTTTCTCCCGTGTTGTTGATGATGGGCTGTTTAAAGGTTTTCAATTGCATGGCTCGGTTAATATTTCTCATCTTTTTTATGCTGACGATGCCATGTTCATTGGAGAGTGGTCCGAACAGAACTTACATAATATTGTTAAAGTTCTTAATTGCTTCCATCTTGCGTCGGGTCTTAAGATCAACATTGCTAAGAGCCAAGTCTTGGGTGTCGGGGTTTCTCAGAATGTTGTTGTGCAGGCGGCGAATAGGATCGGGTGTGCTGTTTTGAACACTCCTTTTCGTTATCTTGGTGTGACGGTTGGGGAGTGTATGTCTCGGAAGTCGGCTTGGGTTGGCTTGGTGAACAAACTCCAAGCCCGGTTATCTAAATGGAAGGTTAAAACCCTTTCCATAGGCGGCAGATTGACCCTTCTTAAATCCGTTCTTGGGGCCTCTCCAATTTATTATATGTCAATCTTTAAGGTTCCAAAAGGCGTGTTGAAGACTATGGAATCTATCCGTAGTAAGTTCTTCAACGGTGTTGATTCTTCGGATAGAAAGATTTCGTGGGTAGCTTGGGACAATGTCTTAGCGTCCAAACTGAACGGTGGTCTTGGTGTCTCAAGTTTCTTCGCGTTGAATCGTGCTCTTTTGTTGAAGTGGGTGTGGCGCTTCATTTCTGGCGATGGCTCTTTATGGTGTAAAGTTATTCAAGCGATTTATGGCTCAAAGTTTGATCTTCATGTGACCGATCAACCCTCGATTTGGTGCTCTATTTTACGTGAAGTAAAATCTTTGAAAGATTCTGGTTTTGATTTTTCTTCGCATTGTAAGAAGCGGATTGGGGACGGGTCTTGTACTAGTTTTTGGTATGATATATGGTTAGCTGATGCCCCTCTTTGTGTTCAGTTTCCCCGTTTGTTTGCTCTCGAATTGGATAAGGAGATTGTGGTGGCTAATAAAATGGGAGCTTCTTCGGTCTCAGCTTCTTTTCGCCGGGACGTGCGTGATGGAGCTGAGCGGCAGCAGTGGGATGACCTTTCTTCAATTATGAACTCGGTTGTCCTCTCGTCTTCCAAAGATAGGTGGACTTGTGATTTGTCGGGAGATGGAGAGTTCAAGGTTAAAGTCATCAGAAACTTTATTGATGACTTGTTTCTCCCTTCGTCGGATGTTGCAACGAGATGGGTAAAATTCATTCCCATTAAAGTTAATGTTTTTTCTTGGCGTGCTCGTCGTGATAGGTTACCTACTAGAGTCAATCTTAGCCGTAGAGGTGTTTTGTTGGATTCCCATCTGTGTCCTCTTTGTAATGCTGCTATGGAGGATGTTCAGCATGTTTTCTTTCGATGTGACGTGGCTCGGGTTGTTCTTCGTAAAATTTGTCGTTGGTGGGATTTGGATTGGCAGGAGATTTGTTCTTTCTCGGATTGGGATGCTTGGTTCTTATCCTTTCGACTTTCTTCCCGTCTCAAGTCTATTTTAGAAGGTGTTTTTTATGTTGCTTGGTGGCGGATTTGGAGGCTTCGAAATCAGTTGGTCTTTGACGCTTCGCCTCCTAATCGTTCGACGATTTTTGATGACATTGTTTCTTGGTCCTTTTTATGGTGTTCTAGTAGATGTAATAGGGTTTTTTCTTGGGAGTATTGGTTAAAAAACCCATATCTTATTTATTTGTAATGTCTTTCTAGCTCCTTGCTAGTTTTTTTAATAAAATTGTCGTTCAAAAAAAAAAGACAATGTTACCCATGGGTCTAGATGGGTCTAGTTGGTTAAATATTTTTAAGGTATGGGTCTATATGAGTCTCTTTTAAATTTATAGATATGTCTAGATGGGTCTAGCATTTTTCCCTCAATATTATAGATGGGTTTAGTTGGGTAAATATTTTTAAGGGATGAGTCTAGTTGGGTCTCCCTTAATATTTATAGAAGGGTCTTGTTAGGTATAACATTTTTCATCCGTTTTTTACGTTTTTATACGTTTTTGACCGATTTCTACTGTTTACGACCGATTTCTACCGTTTTTGTCTGTTTTTGACCGATTTCGACCGATTTCGACAGTTTTCGTACGTCTTCGGCCGATTTTTACCGTTTTTGACAGTTTTCGACCGATTTCGACTGATTTCGACCGATTACGACTGTTTTTGACCGATTCCGTCCGTTTTCGACCGATTCCGACCATTTTCGTCCAATTTCGACCGATTTCGGCCGTTTTCGACCGATTTTGACTAATTTCGACAGTTTTCGTACGTCTTCGACCGGTTTTAATCGTTTTTGATAGTTTTTGACCGATTTCGACTAATTTCGACCGATTAAGACCGTTTTTGACCGATCACGACCGTTTTCGACCGATTTCGTCCTTTTTTGACCGATTCCGACCGATTTCCATCGTTTTTTACCGATTTCGACAGTTTTTGACCAATTTCGATAGTTTTTGAACGATTTTGATCGTTTTCGACCGATTTCGACAGATTTCCACCTAATTTCGACCGTCTTCGAACTTTTTCCATCGATTTCGACCGATTTCCACCGATTTCGATCGTTTTCCACTGTTTTTGACCGATTTTGACCGTTTTCGACTGATTTTGATCCTTTTCGACCGATTTTGACAGATTTCAACGATGGAAAACGATCAAAATTGATGGAAATTGGTCAAAAACGATCAAAATCGGTCGAAAACGGTAAAAATCGATCAAAAATGGTCAAAATCAGTCGAAAACGGTCAAAATCGGTCAAAACGGTGGAAATCGGTCGAAATCGGTCAAAAACAGTGGAAAACGGTCTAAATCGGTGTAAATCGGTCGAAATCGGTGAAAAAAGGTCGAAGACAGTCGAAAACGATCAAAATCGGTGGAAATCGGTCGAAAGCGGTCGAAATGTCGAAAATGAACGAAAACGGTCGAAATAGTTCAAAAACGATTGAAAACGAACAACAAATGTAAAAAAAATGTACCAAACCGATCTAGACCCGACTCATCTAGACCCAAACCCATCTAGACCCATGTTTCTAAAAGACTCATCTAGACCCAAACCCATCTAGACCCATGACCCAACCCAACCCAACCCATCTATTTTGCCACCTCTAATGTTTTATCAGTATTCTATTACTTCACCACCTAAATTAAAGTGGAAGCAAATACCATTACTATACGTAGGAGCGGAACCATAAAATAAAAATCACCATGTGCATTTACGAAAAATCAAACAAGATTACATGCACAACTTTTTAAAACCAGTTGCATGTATAAAAAAATTAAAGTTTTCCAACAAAATTAACACTACGAGACAAATGAAAGATTATATATATGCAATGTTGTAAAAGCCCCGCATATTATGGCTATAATCGTCCCAACACAACATTATAAAATAAAATTCATGATTAATATAAGAGTAAACTGCAAAAATCATCCATGTGATTTGTAGTTTGTGGCACTAATCATCCCTAGCCAATACTATTGGCACTAATCATCCCCGAGTGGCCAAATGTCTGGCAAAAATCATCCTTATTGGGGATGATTTTTGCAAAAAGTTTAACAAAAAGTTTTGCAAAAGTCATCCCTCTAGGGGTAATTTTTGCCGAACGTTTCACCACTAAAGGATGATTAGTGCCAATAATATCGGCTAGGGATGATTCCACAAACTACAAACCACAGGGGTTATTTTTGCAGTTTACTCTTAATATAATGAAGTTACAATTTTATAGAGGTTTTGTCGTACCAACCAAAAAAAGTTGATCATCAACAACTATGTCCCTACATCGAATAACCAACGTTTAATTAAGGTTCTGCCCACTATAAACTCACACATAAACAATACTGCATAATAATTTGGATAATAATAGAGATGACAGTGCCATTACGATATATATGTTCTAAATATATCAATTATGTAATCATACGAATCATTTTTCTTTTGTCAAGTTCATGTAAACTAACTTTTTTGGGACAGTTTTACTTGCAAGAGTATAAACATACAAAAGTCGTGCACATTTATATTAGTGTTTGTGATTGTGTTAGTGGATTTAATTAGAGTTAGAATTATATTAGAGTATTTTATTTGAACTCATCTCTCCGAATATATTACAAACACCAATATAATTCTAACTCTAATTAAATCCACCAACACAATCACAAACACTAATATAAATGTGCACGACTTTTGTATGTTTATACTCTTGCAAGTAAAACTGTCCCAAAAAAGTTAGTTTACATGAACTTGACAAAAGAAAAATGATTCGTATGATTACATAATTGATATATTTAGAACATGGTATTCTAAAAAGGGTAGGACACAATTGTGACCCTTAGATGATTAAATTAACGGTTTTGATTGAAATGGCAAGTTTGTAATTTTTTAAAGTTTCAATTATGTTATTCAGTTAAATAAAGGGCAAAATGGACTTTTTAGCATGAAAAAAGTCAATCATATTTTAGTCAAATTTTGCAAAATCTACGGGTTTCTAAATTTTATCTGCTCTTAATGATTACGACATTTTTTATAATATTATTTCGTCATTGTTGTCCGTAGATCAATTTTTTTTATTGTGATAGTTTTTATTCACCAACTCATCGTGTAAGATCCGAGTTGGATTCTCCCCTATTTAATCTTCCTTATTGATTATCGTTTTCCTACGAGTTGTATTTCATTTTTGCTAATAATTCTTTATAGCAAAGATGATTGATGATGTTTGTCAATGATGATCTTGATGATGAAGATGTTGATGCATGCGAAACAACTGATGATGATAATGTGAAACGTATAATGATGTTGATCGATAAACATGATAGTGATGACAGGTTACAATGCATACTTGCTGATGCAAATCGATGTAGATTATGATGTAGAGTCGATGTATATTGTGATGCATACTCGATGATGCAAAGTCGATGTAGATTATGATGTAGAGTCGATGTAGATTATGATTCATACTCGATGATGCAAAGTCGATGTAGATTATGATTCATACTTGATGATGCAAATTCGATGTAGATTATGATGCTTACTCGATGATGCAAATTCGATGTAGATTATTATGCATTCTCGATGATGCAAAGTCGATGTAGATTATGAAGTCAATGTAGATTATGATGCATTCTCGATGATGCAAAGTCGATGTAGATTATGATGCATAGTTGATGATGCAAAATCGATTATGATGATCGACAAAGTAGATTGTTGTAAGACGATTACGATGATAATGGTGATAGATATATAGATCACTGATGTTGAAGATGACTGATATTAAATATTTTATAGATCTCGGTACATAAATAACAGAAGTTAAAAGAAAGTATATTGCTCTTAAAAAGATGGTAAATGATACAGATCTTCAACAAAAATGAAAGGAAATATGCCGATATTACCCTTTAGAAGCCTGGGCACGTGGCAACTTTTTGTGGTGTTTTACCTTTTGTAGTTTAAGCAGGTGTTTTGGAGGAACTAGTCCCTATATTAGGATTGATGTAGGAAGCAAGGCAATCAAGATCGCGATCCCATCTCGGATCGTTTTTGTCTTTGCAAGATCGAGATCGTAAGATCCTGCCAATTTATCATGTTCTGTAAGCAACGGATAAACGAGTCAAACTATTTTTATTTCTATTTCTACTCATCATCAAATATAAATTTATATAATATCCTCTTGAAAATGTCAAAGTTCAAATTTAAAATACCAAAGTAAAAGTAAAATACAAAAAAGTCAAGTTTCAATCATCACATTCACAATTTAGGGGAATAAAATTACAAAACATGCGTAATAAACATCTCAAAACAAAGTACTTCACTAGTATCACTACAATTAAGTTGTCTGAATTAAAACGTAAAGGTTAATAGTTAAAAGTTAAAACTGTGAAAAGGTAAAAGATAAAACAACAAATACCTGTAAGAAATTTTTTGCTTAAGGTAACTAGAACATGAGAAGAAGAACCCTAATTTGTTTCGTGTAATTTCAATTTGGGGAAAGTAGATAATTAGGTTTATTGATTAGAAAATCTAGGAATGAAACGTCAATACTTGTTACTGAGATCAACGGACTCGTATTGTTCTTTTTTGGCCTAAAAAAAGTAATGGGCTAGTAAGTATGTAATCATTAAGAAAGTAACTTGGTAATTTGGTAAACTCGTATCGACACGCGATCCTACGATCTTACGCTCGAGTTTACGATCCTACTTGCGATCCTACACCGATCTTACACGATTTTATCAGGTGGACACGTAAGATGGTACGATCTTACGTGTAAACTCGCGAGTTTGACAACCTTGGTAGGAAGTGTTAGTTTATAAATATAGGTTATAAGTTCTTTTACCATTAAGTTTAGAGACACTTTGAGTATTTCCATGTCTTAATGCACATCATCGGTGAATCTACAAGTTTTTCTACCAAGAGTTTTCCTTCTGCATGGTTTGCTAAGTTTCGAGACAGTTTGAGCGTTTGTTCCTCGCCCGCTCAAATTGCGATGGGTTGTTAGATGATTTATTAGTATTTGTATTAGATTAGAAATTGTATAGTTTATTCTCAAGCCATGTGTTATGGTATAAACATGAGACGTAAATCTCACATTATCAATTCATTCAATCAATCAATATATCATGTCTTACAGATAATTTATTTTCCGATTTATCAAAGTTTAAGTTTATTAAATGGGTCTTAACGTGTTTTTTAAGAGCATAAGCTAGACAAGCCCTGTGGAAACCTACAACACGTGATAGGTTCTTTGATCGTTTAAGCTTGAGGTTGTTTAAACCTCATCTAGGATAATATAGTAACAATGATATAAATTGCACAGCGGAAATAATAAACACAAATCAAAGTTACTTCAAGGTTTTTCTTTATTAATCAACACAGCCCCAAATACTATTTGATCAGAATAGATCGGTTACTCTAAGTAGTAACATGGATCAAAGATCCTTGAGGCTAAACTCTAGACGTCTACACTAATTATACAAACGTGTGCACACACACTTTTGTATCTAGTCGACTCTCATATGATGAACACACACTTTTCTGAATGCTTAAAACAATATGTCTGGACCTCCTTTTATAGCATAAGGAGTCAAGACTTTACATGGAAACTATTAAAATATATTAATGAGTAAATCAATTAAATATTCATCTTTATCTCTTTTTGACTAAATCTTTATTTTCTTTTACATCTTGTATAATCCCACAATGACAACTTTGGTCCTTTTGTTTCCATCTTGTTTCATTCGTGTTTTGTCTTATCAACTCAAATATAATTCCCAACAATCTTTCCCTAGTTGATAATGACAAAACCAAATAAGCACGAACTTCCCTGAAGTTAATATACGAATGAAAACTTCTTCTTAATTCATGCAATTCCACCAAGGATCTGTAAGTTGCACATCTTCTTTGTAAATCTTCTTCCCTTTTTTGTCAACATCAAATAGGGGACTAAAGTATACAACTTTGATCTTCACAACTACAAACCAATATTACACTTCTAATCCAAGTATTCCAATGACCCAAATTGCCCTCCATTACACACCTTAAGAAAAATGAACTTGAGTAGTAGAAACTTACACTAGCAGTAGTAACAAAGGCTAGTAGTAGTAAAAACCTTCACCTTGATGTAGCATATAAATGGTTAAACATTTTATCATTAAGCTTCCCCTGAAACCCATATGTTAACCATTTCTTGAATCTTCAATTCTGTAAGCTCTACTGATGAAGAAAACTAAGTATAACGAACTTGATGTTGAAGTAGAATAACCCAAACTTGTGTCTTATATCTTGTACTATCCACTTGACTTCAAACGTATACCCAAACCCAATGTATAAGGAGATCGCAATCTCTTGACAATTATCCTCATCTTCTATGAGACACATAACCAAAGTGATAGCAAATGTACGCATTGAGCACCATAAGAGAAATCGCACACCTTTGCTAGATTTGTCAAGTCTTCGTCACAACATTGAAAACACAAACAAGTTACCTCCTGCTAAAAGGTATGATAAAACACAAAACCAAATAATTCCACTTCACCGTCAAATAAGTGATAAACAATCTTCTTCGTAACCACATCTTCAATAGATCAAAAAATACGAGCCTTTTAATCCTTTAAGAACATTTAAACCAAAATATACCTTCTGTGTGTGTTGTCCGATATCTTTCAAACCATGTACTTTTCGATATCTATCAAAGCTGGCAGTTGTAATATATTTGAGCAACACTAACTTAAAACTGTTTTACTTCCTTAACAGTTCTAATAATTGAAGCAATAGTAATATACTCGAATTCCAAACGATAGGCAGCTTTATCCATAACGAACACATCACTAACCTTTTTAGCCAAGCAATAGTACCTTAATAAAATCTTTGATAGTGCAAACAAACATGACGAGCAGCACTAAGTTGCTTGGCACCACTAATGAGTAAACTGGCAGCAAAAACTATACGAAGCAGCATTAACCAATCAACAAGCAGCATTAAGTAAACACTAGCAGCTGTAATTAAATATGAGCAGCACAAACTCAATATTTTAACTCTATACTTTAAAGTATTTATCCTGCTGTTGTCGTTGATAGGCCAAACAGATTGCAACAACTTGATACATCTTTGTTTCTTCATCGAATTAGGGTTTGATAAAACCCCAATTAAGTCACATCAATTAAAGTTGTACCTGCTGCTTCATCATAATGTGAGTGATCCACATCATTATTAGGGTTTCTTCATTGATTTCTCCACAGCCAAACATTCATATCTGACACATCAAAAGAGAACGGACTAGTAGCCTTAGTGAAAAAGTATTAGTAGGACTATTGTGCTCGTCCCACCAGGATTCAAAGCTACATCCTTCTCCCTCGAATGCATGTTTAGGAGACGTATACTGCCCATCTTCTTGTCACTGGAATCCTTACTCATATTCAAACCAACGAAACCCAACCAAGAAGCACACCAGCGACAGTAGCAGATCGATCCATCAGGAAACCATAAAAGAAACACTCAGCAAACACAAGATCAAAACATGAACCAATAAAGAAGAAAACCTTAATAAGTTAGGGTTTAAATACAACGATCATCATCACGTTATCCTCCTTTGATCCATAATGATAGTGAGAATTAATTCACAGATTCAGTTAAGCAACCAAACGAACGATACCAACATAATGAATGAAACCCTAACCCTAGTTAAACCGCTACCCTCAAAAACAGTTAACGAGAAACAATCAGTGATTGAACAATCAATGACCCTTCCTGGACAGTATGCGATCATCAAAGATAGGAGAAACGTTCACGATTTAGGCAAATATTAAGAATCATGAATAACGAGCAAACCCTAATTTTACCGAATTCTATATGTTACCGAATTAGGGTTTTCTATTCATCGAAAATCACCAGAAACTCCATACACTTTTCTTTTCATAAATTCGATTGTAAAAACCTTGTAACACCTAGATCAAGAGCCACGAGGCTCTGATACCAATTGTGAAAACCTACAACACGTGATAGGTTCTTTGATCGTTTAAGCTCGAGGTTGTTTAAACCTCATCTAGGATAATATAGTAACAATGATATAAATTGCACAACGGAAATAATAAACACAAATCAAAGTTACTTCAAGGTTTTTCTTTATTAATAACACAGCCCCATTTACTATTTGAACAGAAAATAGATCGGTTCCATCTAATAGTAGTACAGGGATCAAAAGATCCTTGAGGCTAAACTTAGACGTCTACTCACTAATTATACAAACGTGTACTACACACACTTTTGTATATGTCGACTATTCATTGATGAACAAACACTTTTTGATTGCTTAAACAATTATGTTGGGCCCCTTTTCTCTTTTATTAGCATAAGGAGTCAAGACTTTACATGGAAACTATTAAAAGATATTAATGAGTAAATCAATTAAATATTCATCTTTATCTCTTCATCTTTATCTCTTTTTGACCAAATCTTTATTTTTTTTTACATCTTGTATAATCCCACAATAACGACTTTGGTCCTTTTGTTTTCATCTTGTTTCATTCGTGTTTTGTCTTATCAACTCAAATATAATTCCCAACAAGCCCCTAAAACATTCTTAGAACAGCGTTAGTTAGTAGAAAATACGACTTTTGGAATTGGGTAATTAAATGGTTCTCATTTAGTTTACGACCTACCTTAAAATGGAAGCAAACACCATAACTTTAGCTTTTGAACATTCTTTTCTAACATATGCTTTGTCCCACTTCCAAGAAATAAATGACACTATTAAAATGGTGCCAACTTTGAATCGCACATTCAAGTGGGTCCTTGGTCGGATTTAAGTTTTGGATACATTTTGCCATTTTGGATTTAACTTATACAACACAACACTAACGTTTCGTTTGTTTTTCTAAAAAAAACACTCTTTTGTTTGCAGGAGAGAATATGTTATCAAAGAAGTGTGTTTGTTTTTTTGCAGACATAAATGTTAAAAAGCACTTCTTACTTCTTCAA
This sequence comes from Tanacetum coccineum, assembly GCA_026074375.1. NCBI lineage: Eukaryota > Viridiplantae > Streptophyta > Magnoliopsida > Asterales > Asteraceae > Tanacetum > Tanacetum coccineum. The sequence continues at coordinate 35,168 of BQNB010037055.1, read as the reverse complement.
TATTCCAGACATAATCTTTCACTTCTTTCTACTTCTTTAACTCTTCAATATTTCAGACATAATCTTTCACTTCTTTCCACTTCTTCAACACCACCTCCCACCACCACCACCAAATTTTTCACTTTTTTGCGTCTTCATACGTTTTTATCAGTTTTTATACGTTTTTTTTATGTTTTCGTCCGCTTTTTTACGTTTTCGCCCGTTTTTTTACGTTTTCGTCAGTTATTTTACGTTTTCGTCTGTTTTTTTACGTTTTCGTCAGTCATTTTACGTTTCCGCTGTATTTTACGTTTCCGTCTTTTTTTACGTTTTCGTCTGTATTTTACGTTTTCGTCAGTTTTTTACGTATTCGTCAGTTTTTTTACGTTTTCGTCAGTATTTTTACGTTTTCGTCCGATTTTGAAAAAAACAGACGAAAACTTAAAAAACGTGTGAAACCGTAAAAAACGGACGAAAACGTAAAAAGACGGACATAAATATAAAAAGGGCGAAAACTTAAAGATAGCGGACGAAAACGTAAAAAACGGACAAAAACAGACGAAACGTAAAAAAACGAACGAAAACGTAAAAAACGGACGAAATTGTAAAATCAGACGAAAACGTAAATGAAAAGACGAAAACGTAAAAAAACTGACGTAGTCGTCAAAAACACGAAAACGTAAAAAAACAGACGAAAACGAAATAAAACGGACGAAACGTAAAAAAAAGAACGAGAACATAAAAAGACTGACAAAAACGTAAAATAAGAGACGAAAACGTAAAAAAACTGACAAAAACGTAAAAAAAAACGAAAACGTAAAAATAATGGCGAAAACATAAAAAACGGACGAAAAGGTTAAAAAACGAAGGAAAACGTAAAAAACACGAAAACGTTAAATAACGGATGAAAACGTAAAAACAGACGAAAACGTAAAAAAACGGTCAAAACGTAAAAAAATGAACGAAAACGTAAAAAAAAAAAGTAAAACATAAAAAATGAAATGTTTTGCCACCTCTAAACACTAGTGAAAAATGATAAATAAAAAAATGAATGAAAGAAGTTTTTCAATAGAACAAAAAACAAACGGTCTTTTTCATGCAGATAAAGACTTTAGATGTAACTCTTCTTCTGCAGACATGGTTTACAGATGAAGAGGTAAAATCTCTAAAAAAAACAAACGAAGCCTAAGAGAACAACAATAAGAGAAACAAAAGAGCCGGTGCCGTCACATAATCTTTTACCACGCTCCCAATAACATTCATATAACAACATAAAAAAAACCACATCCACTAAAAAAAAACTGCCCGAAAACAATGGCCATTGGGATGGTTATGACCTTATAATACGAGACCCCCGGTGCAACTATAACAAGCATAACGGCACCATAAGGGCACAAATGGCATGTTATAGGTGAACAGCACCGTGTCAGCGAAGAGGTTTGATTGGCGAATTTGAGATGCACTGAGATTGTGTACGCTAAATATTGGTAGTATATTCGGTCTTGTGAATTGAAGTAACCAAAGGGCCGGGTGAATACTTCTCTAACAAGTTAAAAAAAAAACTTTTCTAACATAATTAGTCAGATTTACAATTTTTAGTTAATATATGATGTACTTCAATGTTAACTAAAGAAATATATTTCGTGACAAATATCAAAAGAATTAGCGAATTGAAAATATACTCGACAAATAGGCAAAGACAACTCTACAAACTAGTTTTAGAAAAATTCGGTGAACACATTTAGTAGTCACTTAATCTAGGACCATGCATATATCATGATCCGTGAAAAAAACTGCTTTATCGCACCGGCTTGATTGTGATGTTCATCCAGTGGATTATTTTCAAGAATCCGAAGTTGGAGTGTTAACTGTCAAGTGTATATAGCTTACTAGAGGTGGCGGTTTGAGACCCATTAGTTATATCTACATAAGTCTAGTTGGTTAGATGTCTTTGAAGATATAAGTCTAGTTGACTCTCTTTAAATATAAAAATTGAGACTAATTGGTTATTTGATATATAGTGCAAATTACATAAAAGTTACTCAACGGGTCTAGTAGGGTCTAACAAGTCAATTTCTTTTTTGTCTTTTACATTTTTTCACTTTTTTCATATTTTACTAAAAAAACATAGACTCAACTCATCTATACTCAGGTCCGTTTATGTTTGTGAGAGAACATTACCGATTATGCTCACATAAACTTTAAACGATCTTAATCATATATGAATACCCTGATTTGATCGCCTGTCTATGAGTGAAATAATTGTCCTTAAATAACCTTAACATGAAAAGTTTTACTTCTTGATATATAAAAAGCATACTAATCATGCTTACTTATGTATCTAGTGATTTGATTTGTTGATTTAAGAAAATAATTGGTGATAATTTAAAAAGAATAAATATATAGTATAATTATAAAAGTGATTTATGCATTAGTAATGTATTTAAACATACGTTTTATGTCTAAATAACACTACTCATATAACAAAAACATATATAAAAGAGTAAACTGTAAAATCATCCTTGTGGTTTGTAGTTTGTGGCACTAATCATCCCTAGCCGATACTATTGACACTAATCATTCCTCAGTGGTGAAACGTTCGACAAAAATCATCCCTAGAGGAATGATTTTTGCAAAACTTTTTGTTAAACTTTTTTATTCAGTTTTTTTTTTGATTCTATGATTTTCTACACCGTATTTTCTAAAATTCTGTGATCTTTAATTCAACATCCATTTTGATATATTTTTATAAATTTTTAGTTTTTCACATTTTTAGTGGGTTTATTTTGAATTTTTTAACAACTTTAACTTTAATTTGAATACAAACTTGATTCGTAAAAGATATATACTTTTGGAGACAAAGTTTGATGGGCAAGAGAGTGTGTGTCTTTATACAAGCAAGAATGATGTTAATATGATGTTGCGGGAAAGCTACGGAAGCCCAAACAAACGAATTCTCTAAGCGGGTAGGGAATTGCGGAGCGAGTTGGGTTAGCAATTTTTATCGCCACCGCTATGCGCGGGTATCCAACTAGTATAACAAAAACATATATAAAAGAGTAAACTGTAAAATCATCCTTGTGGTTTGTAGTTTGTGGCACTAATCATCCCTAGCCGATACTATTGACACTAATCATTCCTCAGTGGTGAAACGTTCGACAAAAATCATCATCCCTAGAGGAATGATTTTTGCAAAACTTTTTGTTAAACTTTTTGCAAAAATCATCCCCAATAAAGATGATTTTTGCCGGAAATTTGCCACTCAGAGATGATTAGTGCCAATAGTATCGGCTATGGATGATTAATGACACAAACTACAAACCACAAGGATGATTTTTGCAGTTTGCTCTATATAAAATGATAACTTTTTTTTTAACTAAATATATAGATTGATTGCAGGTAAAGTAAAGAATGTACGTTTCTTTTGATCATGGATCCAATGCTTTTTCGATAACCGCACTCCACACATTCGACCAAATTTACTCACTCATACAAAACACACGACACCTCATTCTTCTTGTCATTACCAAGTGTCAGTCATGTGTTTCTAAAGCCAGCACCAATACACACACATTCTTATAAACAAACCACTAAAATACACACACTTTTGTTAGAATCTACTTAACTTGTATCAATGGTTTGTGTTTTTTAGTGACATGGTGTTGACTCAAATGTATGGAATAGAGAAACTATATTTTTTCTACTTTCTTTAGATTTTTTCTTTAAATAATATGACATTAATGTATCAAAATGTAAGACTTTAATTTAGATGATAAAAGCATTCAATAGAGTTTGTTTTTGATCTTTTGATATAACAAATTTTTATTTCATTATCAACGTATATGACTGATATACTCCGTGTTTTGGTAAATAATCAGTCACATACGTTGATGAAAGTCACGGGTCACCTACCGAATATGATTCTTTGATTCAAGTCCAAGTTAAATTCATGGAGAAGAACTTTACGATAGTTGTTAGACATGTAGCTCGGTTGATTATCGAGATGATAACTCGGTATGGACGTCTTTAAACAAAATACGTAGGGTATGTTTGGTGGCGAGCGTTAAGCAGTGTTTTATACACAATGCTTGTTAAGCAACAAGTAACTAGCATTTCTAATTTTTTTTTAAACGCTCCAAATCAAAATGCTATTTGAATGAGCATTTACTGGTAGCTAGCGTTTACACTTAATAATTAGAAACATACGCTTATGTTATCAAACGCTTTATCAAAACAGACAACTACTGCTGCTCACTACTCCTAGCTGCTACCGCTATTTTCATTAAAGAAACCCTAGATTACCTATGTCTTGTGAAGTTGTTTTAAGATTTTAATCAATAATCATTTAAAAAATAAAAATGATGGGATATGTTAGATGGGACCATTAAGGTTGCTGGGGTGGTTGTAATTAATTGATGTTGGGTTTGTCCCATGTCACACCAAAGAAAGATCTTTTTTTATGGAAACTAAACCCCACTTAAAAAGCTTCCAAGCTGTATGTAGTATAGAACAAGACACTCATTATTATTAATTTTTATTGCTTTTTCCCTCTGTCAAGAAGATGACCCATTTTCATGACTCAGTTTCTTGATTCTTTTTGTTATGTTGCTTATCTTTTTGTGGGTGGTGTACATGTTTTAAATACAAGTAAGAATTTTGGTGATCATGGAGTTTTGATGCTATCTATGGCTCCTGCTGGGAAAGCTTTGGGGTTTTATAATGAAGCCAATGAATGGTAAGTTTTATATACAAGTTTATGTTATGTATTTGCTAAATGTTAGTATATAATTTCATGAGGTTATTGGAATTCAATTGGCACTTGAAGAACAATTTGTTTGGTATATAGAGTTTAGGAAAGCATGTATATTTGTTGGATAGTTTGTGTTCTTAGAACTAGTCCTTAATTACTGATGATCATATGACCCTAAATGATCATTATATTTAGTTTGCCAAACACTTGAATAGAAATTGTGGTATCAAATGTACATCTAAACATCTGCTTATGATGTAGGGTAAAAATTTATGGTTTGTTTGGGACAGGTTTAGTAATGCAGGTTTGCCAAGTGATATCACCATTGTTGTAGATGAAGTCAAGTTTCATCTTCACAAGGTAATCTTTGTTCACAATATGCTAGTTTTTTGGCTTTTGTTATAAATCCGACCGAAATTTCTGACACCGTAAAAAAAACATTGAATCATTAAAGGTCATATGTTTTCATATAGTATGTGCTCGTTTCAATCACAAAATCACTGCTTTTATCATTCATCATGTTTTCGAAACAATACTTTAGTCTTTATTGACATGCGGAATGTGTTATACTGATTATGTGTTGACTGTAGAGGTGGAAAATTCGACCACTTTGCTTATGAACGAGTTTCTGTGGGCGCGTTTTATTTATAACTGTTTCGAACACAATAAAAATTGCTAAAGAAGGTTATAGGTTGAATGGGTTGAGAGTTGACCAAAGTCTGTATTCAATGCATAGAACCTCCTAAATCATTTGCATTCAAAGATTTAGATAATTAATGAAATTGAAAAAGGTATTTTTTATGTTTAATAGACTAATTATTTTTAAAAACATATAAAATGGGAAAATTTTGGTTACCGTTAAATAGATAATCTGTTTTTACATGAACGCAGCTTGACCTTTTTACCCGACTCGCCCATCTTGCTACCAATGTGTATTACCTAAATTTTTTGCATATTTTTTTGTCCCCTAAACCAGTCTCGAGTTACTGATATAAGCTTTCATTCACCGCATATTTTTCTAGTTTCCCCTATCATCAAGATGTGGGAAAATAGAGAAGTTAATCGAAGACACTCAAACTACAGATGACGGCTCTTGCACCATTACCCTCGAAAATATTCCTGGTGGGACCAACGCATTTTTGGTCGTAGCTAAATTCTGTTATGGCATCCGGGTGGAACTTACACCAAGAAATATAGTTGTTGTATACTGTGTGGCAGGCTATCTTGAAATGTTTGATAACTATGGAGACGACAACTTATTTGCCCGAGCAGAAAATTACTTCCATAAGGATGTATTAAAAAACTGGAAGGATTGCATGCTTGCTCTTCAAAGTTGTGAGAATTTTATAGCACAAGCAGATAATTTGCAGATAATTAGTAAATGCTTGAATGCAATATCGATGATGGCTTGTACCGATCCTAGTTTATTTGGGTGGCCAATGATGATGTATGGTCGGTTACAAAGTCCGGGTGGTAGTATTTTATGGAATGGAATAAATACGGGTGCAAGAATCAGAAGTGTAGAATCGGATTGGTGGTTTGAAGATGTATCTTATCTTAGTGTACCTTTGTTTGAGAGGCTTATAAAGGTGATGGAAGCTAGAGGCATACCACCTGAAAAGTTAACAGGTATTGTCGACCCTTATTTTTTTTATCGACTTATATCTTGTGAACTGTATATCAAAAATGTTGCTTATATGTAATGCAATGAGCTCTTTATGGCAACAAGGTAGGACCCCTACAAAGTGATAAAAAGTTCATTTTAAAAATGGTCGCACTCAAGCAAATACTTGCTTCTTTATGGTAGGGTGGGAAATTGGGCGGTTTGAGTAACATGTCTAAAGTTTTACGGGTGACATAGTCGGGTTGGATTAATCTTCCTACACTTTCTTGTCCATTTTGTTTAAAATTTTACAAAAATGTATAAGATTTGCTTATACAAAAATGATAAAAAGTTCATGAAGAGTAGGGTTGGATCAAGTGGTTAACACCCTTGCCTTTGGAGACAGAGGTCAAGGGTTCGATCCTCACCTCCTACAAGGCCGGAGGTCCTTTTCTACCTTTGGTAGAACCGGAAGCAGCCTCTCTACCTTTGGTAGGGGTAGGGCTGTCTACGTCTCAACCTCCCCCATACACTGTGGAAGACGGTATTGGGACCCATAACCCGTGGAAGATGGTATTGGGAGTTACTTACTTACTTTTTTATTACTAAAACATTTGCATAAACGGTAACATCCGCTATGTTTGCCTTTTGGTTTTTAGCTATGTTTAATAATTCTCATTTGATTCGTTGGAGATAAAAATATATCCCAAACGACCCATTTTTAGGTAAATAGGTTTTACCCTTTACTATTGTTCTTGCATTTCCTCTTATTTTCAGGAGCTATTATGTACTATTCTAAAAAGCATCTTCATGGGTTAGGCAGATGGCAAGGCGGGCAAAATACCAATATTAAATCAATCACAAGTTTTAGCATGAAACCTGCCGTTGTTGATCAACGAGTTCTACTAGAAAGCATTATAAAACTACTTCCTGAAAGAAAAGGGAAATCTTTTTGTCGTTTCTTGTTGGGACTTTTACGAGTTGCCTTAATTTTGGGTGTTAACAATAAGTATCAAGATTCACTTGAAAGAAAGATAGGAATGCAGTTAGAGCTTGCAACACTTGAAGGCCTACTGATTCCTACTTATTCAGATTCTGATACTTTATATAATAGTGACTGTGTTGAAAGGATAATCAATCATTTTTTGAAGTCCGAACAAACGGTTACTGCTTCTTCCCCAAGATCAATTGTTTCGGAAGTTTCGCCATCTTCTGTACCTTTAAGAAAAGTTTCAAAACTTGTAGACAATTATATGGCAGAGGTTGCTTCTGATGTAAATTTGAAACCTGAAAAGATGCAATCGCTTGCTGAAGCTCTTCCTGAATCTGCAAGATCTTTGAATGATGGGCTTTATAGAGCCTTGGATGTATATTTTGAGGTATGTTTCTTTAAATCAACAGGCGAAAAATTAGCAAAGTCAAAATGGTCGCTATACCCTGAAACACTTTTTGTCCAGATCTTTTGAATTCTTACTTATATTAGTGTCAAATATGATTACAAAAACTACAGTTTAAGTGACTTTCCACGTATTCGACCCGTTTTATATTTTAGCTAAAAAGATACTTTACCAGTTTTACACTTTGACCCGTTAGTGTAAAATGGGGTAAAAAAATTATTCGAATATATCAAAACCGTATATTGGGGAAAAAAGACTTCATTTAATGAAGCTTTATATATTATGCAGGCGCACCCTTGGCTGGGAGAGAGAGAAAAAGAAGATCTTTGCAATATCATCAACTATCAGAAACTTTCTATTGACGCTTGTGCTCATGCTTCTCAAAACAACCGCCTCCCGCTTAGGATTGTCCTTCAAGTATTATTTTTTGAGCAAATGCAGCTGAGAACAGCTTTAGCTAATGCTATAGATAATGAGAATCCTACTACTGGTCCAATGAGTATTGTACCAAGTGGTGGGACCGTTACGGCTGGTCAAATAATACAAAGAGATGGGTGGGTGACAGTTGTGCGTGAGAATCATGTTATGAAAGTGAATATGGAAAGATTGAGGGGTAGAGTGCTGGAACTTGAAGACGAGTTTAATAAAATGAAGGAAGAGATGAAAAGGGTAAGTAGAACTCGTAGTTCTATTGATTCTCGGTTTTTTTATAAACCGTTTGGAAAATGCAAGCTTCTTCCTGAGTCATCAAATGTTAACGAAGACGTTGTGGAAAGCACGGGACCCGCTACCCCAAGAGGGTCAACTGAACTACCTCGGCCCTCTCATCATTCCAAGCATCGTTAATGTTTTGTTTGGGAGAAATGGCGTATAAAAGTAAACATTTTTGGGAAAATGTTTATTTTAGGTAACCAACTCTTTTACCTGAGAAAAAACCTTCCAGGTCAAAAAAAATTTATTAAGTAAAATCTTAAAAGTTAACTACTAGTTTCTAGGCGTTGCGTCATGAAAAATGTTAACATGGTCAAAATTACAGATACGTCGTTATTTTAAGATTTTGATGGTTTTTTATGGCCTAAAAAAGTTGGTTACGTAGAATAGATATTTTACCAAAGTCTGTTAACTTTTGATGTAATTAGCCAGTGGACAGAAATTTCAGGAACCCGAGATGGGGAGATAAATTTTATTTTGAAACGGAGATATATACAATCTTTATGACACCAGAAAATCCATCTCAGATGTTTAGATATGGTCAATGTGACATCTTATATGGATTTTCCTTGTTACCTGTAAATCTATAGACAGATACCTAAGTGTATCAAAAGCCTCTTCTTCTGCACATTCTTTAAAAACTAATCCATATAGTTTATACGCCTTTTTTACCGAGCATGTAAGTGTGTTCATAGTTCGAACGAGAATTGTAATTTACACTGTAATTTCTTGTTTCTCATGGTATATGCTATGTTCATACTTTTTGTTTTTGTTGTACAAGGTGCAATTTTTTTTGTGCTATTATGATAGTAAGTAATTCCTGTTCTGCACGACTGCACGTATATTGAAGTTTTTAGAAAAAGAAACATTTTGGGAGCAGATTGAGTTGTATTTTGCAGATATTCTAGTTGCATTGCTTCCATTGGCTTGCCGGCTCCATATGCTCAGCACTTTGGCAAACAGTCTATTGCGGGTAGTCATTCTAATGCAGCAGGTTCATGTGTTTGCCCCTATTTATTTTAATTTGCGTTGATTGATCCTATAGATTGAGAGAGCCATTACTCCCATTAGACTTGATTAAAATACTTATGAGATTACTCAATAAACCACCTATTCAAGATTACCTCCAAATGACTCAAAATATCTATCGTTTTTTATCTTTTTATACATGATTTCAAATTAAGACCTTAATGGGCACTTTGTATGCCGTTTCTTTTTGACTTGTTTGATTCTTTAACCAATGTTGTATATTGTCTTACTTGCACAATTACATCTAGAGGTGGTAAAACGTGTGGGTTGGGTAACGGGTCGAAAGTGGTAACTTTATGCAGGTCATGTTGGATTGACCCAGAACCCTTTTTTCATCTTTTTGTGAAAGTTAATAACTAATTTGTCTTTTAAATATAACTACGGAAATTTTATGGCTGCAATAACCTGATTCTGCAGGAAGCGATTCAGTCGTGTGCAATTAAATAACGCTATGGGTGATTTTTGACCCTTCAGCCCATTTTGACCCTTTTCTTTTTACGAAACTTCCTCTTTAACCCGTTAGTAATAATAGTAAATAACCCAAATCAACCAACCCGATATCTTAATATATCAAAATAGCCACCTCTAATTGCATTATCTAACGGTATATCCATACAGGTAAGGAGGCAGTGTAGACGAACTTCATCAAGGAACATGTAATTAGCATTCCTACAGCTGGCTGTAGTCCACCTCAGCCACTTTCTCCAGAAATTGCCACATCAGATCGTGGGGCTGTTTTTGCTGGTGTACTCTATAAACTTAAACCGGGTCTGATCATACTTTATACCCATTGTGCAAACTGCAAAATGTTATACAGATGAACCCTACCTGTCCTCCAAAGAGTCCAGAAAGGAATGAGCGATGCATGGGCTGTCGGGATCAAGAGGGTAAGCTTACGAGTGAGCATATAACCATTTAAGTTGGATTTCAGAGGGATTGAATGGAACCTTCGTCCCACAGTGAAGGTGTTTGTGTTTCTTTGTTAGTTTGGTTCCTTTTTTTCCTGAATTTATCTTATATTCTTTATCGAGTTTCTAGTCTTTATAGGTAAAGGTTTCACCAATTTAACTAATGTAACATATGTAAATTATCTGGCTAAGCTCGGCACCACCTTTTCTTTACATCCATAACAATTAATCAGACTAGTCTGAATATTTATCTATATCTTGTCTGAATGTAGTATATTTATGTAACCAGTAAGAATGATGTCACGTAAACAGTCGTGTTTGCAAAACGCTCATAGCGGTATATATGATTTGACTAAACTAACTATCTTAAAATTTGATAATAATGCTACCGCATCTAATGAATCCATTAGGACCATGATCAAGCTATAGTTTGTCCCAGTCGTCTCAACTTTCATCTGAATCATTATCACAATAAAGGTGAAGTGAAATATCATGATACTTCATGTTCGATGGAATAGTGAAACCTTCAGCTTCCAAAAACGAGAGAGCGCCTAACAATAAAAAACAACAATGAGAAGATAAAGAAAAAAAAAGAGAGATGCAATCCCTGTGTATGTATATAAAATATAATATATAACTACTTCATTTAATTGACTATATGATTTAGTTAATATAATCATGGTTAATGAAATAATCATAATTATTGAAGTATGAAATTAACTTGAAATTAATATTAAACTCAAAAGTTTGCGTTCATGATTACTTTAGTGAGTATAATTATGTTTGCTTGCTAAGACATAATTATAAGTTCTTGATTTTATCAATGACTCATAAAATAAAGTAAGTAGTAAAATTGTTATGTCTTCTTGTTAAAACATTAACATGATGTCCTTGAATTATTCAAAGACTTAATAATGTATAATTGACATTTTTTGTTTTCTTGTAAACACAAGAACATGGAAGTCTTGAATTGTTGTGTCTTCTTGTGAACACATGAACAAAGAGTTCTTGCTTAATTCAAGAAATATACATTATAGCATTCTCTTGATTTTAAAATAATGTGTATTCAATTTGGCACGACCCAATTGACAAGTATTTGACCTAAAGATAATTAAGTTATCTAATGAAATTTTGATGGAGTCTCACAATTCCAATACTCATAGAATACCACATTATTATGGTATTTCTAATGTGTTGAAACAAACTATATTCATATTGTTTGATTTCTGATAACTTAAATGACTCTACCTCCAAAATCAATCAAGGTTAGAATTTTGCGTGTGTCATGAATACACTCAATATAGTTTCAACCTAGAAGGTAATCAAGACATCATCTTTGGATTGAGATGAATCCAATTATGTCTTGATGAAAGTTCTAAAATTTGTTAAAATCTTATGAAGCATATTATTAACAAGCTAGAGATGAGAACTTAAAATGTGTTTTGTGTTTTCCCAATTAAGAACAATCATATGTTGCTTAAATACTTAGTATTTAGAGAGTTTTCTCTACTTACAAAAGTAAGTGGGAGCATCTGTAAACCTTGAAAATATTCAAGAACAAAATACATAACCTTCTAAATCCACTTGCTAATGTCACACTAAGGTTTAACATGTAAATGTCGAACCAAAGTATATTAGAACTCACATTCATAAATCCGCAAGGATGCCTCATCACTTGATTGATATTGTAATATCAATGCTAATGCTGATAAATATAAATTAGAGGATCATTTCAAACCTGTTAATTGCTAAGATACATTATCACATCTTGAATCTGATAAAGGTCTTAGAATTATGAATGATAAGATGCAGTCCTTAAAAGCCAATCAAGTTTTGAGCTTGATTGATCTTTTACCAAAATGTAAACCTGTGAGGATAGAATGAGTTTCTTTTGAAGAAAGGCTCATAAGGACAAAATTGTATACAAATTAATGTCTGGCTGATGATAAGAATTTTGATCTTACTCAAGCAATTGACTATGATTAAATCTTTCTTTTCTGCACGTATTAATTATATAAAGATATCTAATTGTCATACAATGATTTCTTGAATCTTAAATAAGTCAAATTAAGATTCATAACTCTTTTCTAGATGATTACCTTGGCGAGGACGATGTGTGATCATAAAGGGTTATGAGTCTATATTTGAAATATGGCAATTAAGTTTTAAGACTCTTTCCTTAATGATTACATTTGCGAGGACGGTGTGTAATCAAAAGGTCATGAGTATATATATATAATCTTTATATAGTATACAAGATGAAAGAATCCAAGTATGGATTGGATCATGCATCTAGGAGCTGGGATCTTGAATTAATTACAATATGATTCTGATTAAATTAAGATGACTCCTGAGTACATCTGACATTGAGTGGGAGCACCATGTTATTTTCTTAAATTCGTATGTTGTATGACATATTGAAAGTATCGTTCCACATAAGCTAGATATTAATCCTTAAGATTGGAATGAAACTTCACTTGGGAATTTAGGAAAACAAACGACCTTGGAATAAATGTTTATTAAGATAAACGTATGCGGAAATAAAGTCCAACACAAATGCAATATGTCATTGTAGCAAGTCTTAAATGATATATTTCACTTGAGATAATTTAGTACATGGATGGAAACCTTGTGTTTTTTTAACTAAGGGTTCATCATGTATATATTATATCGTGTATGTGACTGGTTGTTACTTTTGCATGATAGCAAGATGAGCTAACAACAACAGTATCTAATTGAGAGAATTTAGATAACAATATCTAATTGAGGGTATTTAGATCACTGTTATACAAAAGTTTACGAATTATGAAGCATAGCGTTGTATGTGTCAACTGATGCTAGAGAATAATCAATTCTAGTTGAAGAAGGATTTTATCATTTACGATAAATCTGCTAACTAGATATGCTCATTTAAGAGCATTGTTGCATAACACATTAAAGAATGAGAATACTTTACATTTTAAGAAACTGTAAAGATGACTGTCTGAGATAGGTATGTTGTTGACTTCAAATACCCTATAAAAGGTACTATTACCTTGTCCATACTATGACTCTTGCAATAGTATGCACGTGAACAATAAGACACTCATCTTATTTTTCAAATCTTTCACAATATGAGAATTTGAAACAAGTATTCGGAAAGTTTACTCAGATAACTATTTAGCTGTCTTGTAAAGAAAGAGTTGAGAATGTTGGAAACATTAGACTTCAACTTGCTAATTAGTTTCATGCATATCTGTTTTAGTATTTGGATAATTGGGATTGTAAGACAATTTTTACTTTCTGATGAATAAAGATACTTGGTATTTGTTCTTCATTCATATAAAAATTGTTATCCTATGTTTGCATGTTTAATCCATGAATGATTTCTTATCATTCTAAATATGTCCATTGTCGGTTAACAATATGGGAATATTGTTATGTAAGGCAAATGTGAGTGTTGGTTATATTCTGTGAATATAAGGAATGTTCCCACCAAACTCATATGTATTCACAAGGGATGCATATTGGATACCCCAACCTTCGATCATTTACTTTTGGATCCATGTCATGAGTAAAATGTCGAAAATGGTTGATAAAGATTATCCTTAGACTTGAGATACAAGCAAGTTCTGTATGTGTGGATATCACTTTGTGATTATAGCCAAACGCTGTCCTGAAACAAGGTAGTTATAAAAGCTATTTTTCAGAGTGTATGTGAAGCAGCATCCACAACACTTGTAGTCAATAAAGGATTTGTTCCTCCACTTGATATGTGCAGAAAGATACCATTGGGCCCTCTCCAGATTTAATCAGATAAATGAATGGCCGTTCCCAAAGGGTAATGCAAGATGATTCTTGATTACATTTGGTATATCTGAATTATTTCTATAACGAGAAACATAATGTTAAACTATATGGAATGACTTAGGATCCATATCCATGGTTTAACGGTATCTGTAACAAAGGGATGATTATAAAGCAAGAAATTTATAACCATTAAATAGCAGAGATGATTTTTGAAACTCTTATCTCATAATATTCCTAATGAAAAAATAATTGTGTGGGTTGCTAGACTTTGCCAATTATAGGTATGAGTGTTATGTGCTACTCCGACTCCCAAGTGGGAGCTGTTGGAATATGGCAGTCGAATAACACGAATACATTACGAATATGTGAGCCTATTGGGGGCACACACGTTAATACACGGAGAACACGTTTTATACTTCACGTTTTATATAAATCACAAGGACTATAAATGAACAATACCCGAACCCAAGGGTGGCCGGTTTCCTAAGGAGGATCAAGAGGGGGTGTTTGTTCGATTGGTGAATAAGGAGAACAAAAGAAAAGAGAATTGTGACGGGACTAGGACTTGTATCCTAGTTGAATTTGGCTAGGGATAAAGGGTTATAAATACCCATCACCCCATACCTCATTCATTCCACACGACACATCCTTAAAAACCTTCATCATCATTCGGTTTTCTTTGTTCTTTGTTCCAGCCGATTGCAACAGAAAACTATCAAGAGTTTGTGTGATTTTCGGTTCTAGTTTTCCACCACATTCGATTCAACTTTAAGGTGAAATCGAATCCTCACTTGTTTACTTCCTAGCTCGACATAACAAGTATATGCACGTGGTGATTGTGGGTCGAAGCTCGACAATCAAGAATCACATACATGCTTTGTTCCAAGAAGTTAAGTCTAGACAACTTAACGTGTTCTGTTGACGTGATTGTTTGAGCAACCGTAGAGGTGATTGTTTTAATCACTTATTTATTTTCAAGATCGAATTGCTGAGAGGTACGCTTTCTATTTACTTTTCATGTACGTGTTAACCATATGCTATTACTAGATCCAATCCGCTGCGTACTCGTAGTTATTTGATTACCTAGATGTTAAATCCCAACAACGAGCCGGCATTTTTTTGGCATATGAACTTACTGAATTGAGCTTATTGCCTATTTAAGGTCATAGGCTGAAAAAAGTTGAGCTTATGAGCTTATTAAATTTAACACAAGCTCATAAGTCCACTAAATAAGACAACACGAACAACCCCTAACCACCTCCAAACACTAGAAACTGATTTTTGAACTTGTATGTGTTGATTGAAGTTGTGTAATCAGTAGTTTAGTTAGGTCAAGCACTAGAAACTGATTGTTTGCTAAGAACATTCAGATGTAAGATATAACTCCTATATTATCTGATAATCTATGACTTGTTATATGACCCATGCAATACTAGTTTTCGGACCTAATAGTTTTATAGACATAATTGGCATAATGTACCATACTACCATGATGAAAACATTTTGATGTCCAAAACAACACCACTGCTGAAGGTAGTAAAACTTGACTTAACTTATGATATAAAGTTTGGGAGTCTTTCAGTTTACAAGACTTGTAACGAATACGTTGAAGAGGCAGAAATAACTGAATTATAATATGTGGATATATGTAATGTTTTTTAGATAGTTTTTGTGTAGTCTGTACATTGTACCCCATTTGTTTGTTGCTTTTTTTTATGAAGGTTATTATTTATTCTTTTTTATGTATTTGTTTGTCATACTTAAACCAGGTTTTTGTTTGTATGACAGTCCTATAGTCCCATGGATACCAGTTTTACAGAAAGTAATGCACTCGTTGACTTTGAGATGAAGCCAGAATATTTTGACACGTTACTGAACAATAATGTGGAGATACAGCCCACAAAGCGTAAAAAAAAGGTCTATGGTTTGGGAAGATTTCACTAGAAAAGAAGTTGGCGATGGAGAAACAAGAGCCTTCTGTATGATTTGCAAGAAAAATTTCGCATACATAAAAGGTTCCAAAAATTTAGGCACCAGTCACCTCAAACGCCACCTGGAACACCACAAAGGCCCTTCAAAGATTAGTGTTCAGGCTGCGGGTCCCATCAAAGACACACCTAGACGATGCAAGAAATATACACCTCAGCGAGGTTCCAGAACTGCATCGGTTCCTGTGGCATTTGACTCTGAAAGGTGTCGCCATGAAATCGCTCGAATGATTATACTACATGACTATCCACTTCACATGGTCGAACACAAAGGGTTCATGACTTTTTTTAATTCATAACATTCACCTAAGTTAGCATGTTGACTTTAATACCGCTCAAGGCGACTGTGTAGCAACTTTTCTTAGTGAAAGATCAACCATTGAGAACTTGATTGCACGGATGCTGGGTCGGATTTGCCTTACACTTGACCTATGGAATTCAAACAATACAACTGGTTATGTTTTCATAACGGGTTCGTTTATTAGATAAGTGAAGAAACCTACACAAAAGGCTACTAAGGTGTTGTTATGGAACTGTATCCATGAGTTCTGAATTTCGCTTTTTAGTCACAAGCTGTATGCACATGCCTCATTGACTGGAACATTCAGGTCGATTATATCCTGTCACGCTAACCAACAACCAACCTTTTAGTGAAATTGTACGAAAGTCCTCATAAGTGTTGCTTTCTGAAAAAAAACCCTCGTAACTTAATGGTCAAGTTGAGGTGCTTACTAATTGCCTAGCGCGTGCTCTAACTATTGTGCAGTAAACAAGAAGCCTATCAAGTGAGACAAGACATGGTTAAGAAAGTGATAAGACTGTGATAAAGTTTTGAAAGCATCGAAGCGCTGGAAGAATAATTTTCCTGATCTTCTAACAACGTCAAGTACTAAATACCCAGAAATTTGTCAACTCGATAAACAAGACAAAATGGAATACAACTTTGAAATGTTGTTGGCAGCATCAAGTTGATAGAAGAGTTTCACCGTTTAGATTATCCGCATACT
Organism: Tanacetum coccineum; assembly: GCA_026074375.1. Classification (NCBI taxonomy): domain Eukaryota; kingdom Viridiplantae; phylum Streptophyta; class Magnoliopsida; order Asterales; family Asteraceae; genus Tanacetum; species Tanacetum coccineum. Next base: position 18,007 of record BQNB010037055.1, on the reverse strand, counting down.
TTAAAACCCAAGTGGTGAAGATTGGAACCTTGTTGACAATCTTTGCACTTACTTGAAGCTAATTTTTGACACCGCGAGTATGATGGCATCGTCAAATGTCCCCACAGCTAATACTTTTTTTATGAAGCATGGAAGATTCAGTTGGAGCTAACGTGTGCATCCACAAGTGAAGATAATATCATTAGTACAATTACCAAACCGATGCTAGAGGGCTTTGATAAGTACTAGAAAAGCAGCTGTTTCGTGGTGGCAATAGCGGTTGTAATGGATCCACGGTTTAAGATGAAGTTGGTTGATTTCTGCTTTGCAAATATTTTTGGTGACGAGGCTGCGTCCTATATTAATATAGTGGATGAAGGGATTCATTAGCTTTTCTAGATATGCGGTGGTTGATGTCCACTGAGTATTTTAAGCAAACGGGGAATGGGCATGGGCTCAGGGCATACAAATTTTGATGATTTCTTATGGAGAGTGCAAGTCAACAATCAAAGTCAAAGTTGGATCAGTATTTGGAATAGTCTCTTTTGCCTAGGAGTCACGAGTTTGATGTTATGCGATTGTGAAGCTGAATGAGCCAAAGTAACCCAACATTGGTCGAAGATTGCTCGTGATATTTTGACTCTTTCCTGTGTCCGACAGTTGACCCTGAGTCTGATTTTAATCTACTGGGTATGAAGGTATGTATCTTATAGGTGCGCTTTGAAGCCTGAAGATACGGTGTGGAGGCACATTACTGTGCTAAGGGATTGGTTGCGACTGAATCAATAGAAGTATGGACTCCCTTATGAAGAGGAATTTTCAAATATAGTGTGGGGCTTGATATTTTTGGTGTTTATAGTTTATTTTGTCCTTGATTTTTCTTAAGATTGTGCTCATATTGTAAATGCTGTCCAAGGGATAATAAGTTTTGAGAATATAAAGGTTTAGTTTTGTATTTGCGTTGACACCAAGAATTGTTTGGTTTAATGCTGATTTTGATATTTGATTGTTTACCTTTCAACGACACTAATTTGTTGCTGCAGACAAAATATCACATATCAGAATTATGTGAAGACTATGAGACTAGACAGAATTAGATCGAATCCGATGGTTAGATGAGAATTCATATCCCTCTGAGATAATAAATATTTTTTTACGTTTATGTCAACTAGATACGGTGATAAGCAGTGGTGGCACGTTCAAGATTTGTGCCCGATATTTTACCACGAGATTGATAGAAATAAGAACCAGTAATGAACGAGTATTATCATTCCGCCTTGCAGTTATGTATACACTTGGCTATCAATAGTATTTAAATAGATAGTTTAACTGTGGTATCTAGCGCTTACTTCGAGTACTAACATTTAAAAACAGTAATGAATTTAATTACGTTGACCTCAAGTGAATTATGAAAGATTGTTGTTTACGAAGACTGACATCGGAAAGATGGTCAACCTAACTTATACACTTGAATATGAAGGAGCTTTGATGACTCTGATATAATAATAAAACCAGACTGTAAATAAAATAACTAACCTCGAGGTATGAGTGTTAAGGATAAGCCTAAAGAGAAACTAACAGTAGATATAGCTAATAGAATCTTAAAATATTTTTAGCTTATAAAATATGTTGTAAACTATAGCTAATTTTACTCCTAGAAATCTGTAGCTTCCCTGTATATGATGTACAACAACATTATTAATGAAATCAATTTTACCGATCCATCTTCTAATCATTAACATGGTATAAGATCCAAAACACTCTAACGAGTTCAGAGCCCATTTTTTCTCTGTTTCTTTCATCTATGGCCTCAAACATTGTGACAACTAAAACGCCCCCAAACTCACTTCCAATAAAACAAACATCCTCCAACTTCCCTGTCTAGAGAAAACAAATTCAGTCAATCCTTATTGGCTTTGATTTGCTGCAATATATTGTTGGAACTCTAGCCATACCATCTCAGTTTTCCGACAATGAAAGAAAGACAATCAATCCAGCTTACACTCGTTGGTATCGACAAGATCAAACCCTTCTTAGTGCCATCCGTGGTAGTTGTTCAGATATGATACAACCAATCATATCCATCAGCTCATACCTCTAAAGAAGCATGGGAATCGGCCTTCTTGCATAGTTTTATGCAAAAGCTAACCGCGATCATGGAACATTTCGCTTAAATCTAAGCTTGCTAAAAATCCAAAAGGCAATAAATCTGTTGCTGAATTTCTCAATGAAAATGTGGTCCATTGCCGATGAACTAGCCCTCATTCAAAATCCTATCAGTGAAGAAGACCTTTTCACAATCATACCCAAGTTAGTATGAGTTCCACTCGCTTGTTTGCAGCCATTAAAGTTGGAGAATCACCCATTACATACTCGGATTTATTTGATAAGCTCACTGATTTCGAAAGGATGCTGAAAGAAAAAGACTCGACGTCTCTTTCTATAATTCCCACTGTGAATGTGACTCAAAGGCAAAATTCCAAGGGAACTCAGTCCCAAAGATCATTTCAAGGTTACCATTCAAATCATCAAAAATCGCATGGTGGTTACAACGGAAATACTAATCGTCTCCTCTGGCAAAGGTCAAAAGGAAATCGCCCATTACCGAGCAGGATTATATTTGTAAACTTTTGTGAAATTAGCAGGGACATACACGGTGATTGTAGGAAGCTTGCAAAATTCATAAGGGAAAACAACATTTCTTTTGTGATTAATCAGAGTCTCCAAATGCACAACAAATTGCTACCACTGCTACTTGATCTATGCAACAACCATTGTTATATAGACAGTGGGGCCTCTCATCAAGTCAATCTAAATTTATCTCTCTGTAGACGTATGCCGACTATGAGGTCCAGACGAGATATTCTTGGGTGATGGTAATAGTCACCCTATTTCACACACCGGTAACACACAAATGGGGATTGATTGGGACACACTCATTTTTTATTGGCACACTCATATGTACAACCCGGTGAAGCAGTGTATGATAAATGTACAACTGTTTAATGCACAGGTTGGAGTGTACCAATCAAAAGTGAGAGTGTCCAAATCATCTCCCCACACAAATCTATATACATCTCATAAATCACTTGCTCTTTCTAATGTTTTGTGTGTTCCAAACTTATGGCAGAACTTAATAATCCATTGCCAAAGCTAAGTAAAATCTAACCCCCCGGTTTCATGGCTGAATTCTTTTCTTCTCATTTTCTTGTGAAGGATCTTTGCACGGGGGCGCCTCTACTACGGGGGGAGAACATCGGTGATGTTTATTGCGTAACTTTTCCACGTCATCCACAAATAAACTCCACATCAAATGTTCGTTATCCGATTGGCATCACAAACTAGGTCATCCGTCTAATAAAGTTAGTTTAGTTCTCAAGCAAAATGGTTTTAATGTTCATTTAATTTCTGATTTTCGTTGTAACTCATGTTCTATCAATAAAAGTCACAAGTTACCATTTCATTTCAATTGATGGATCACCACTAATTGATAGCCAACACCCAATTCCCTCACAAACTACTACTCAACCTTCTACCTATGACTCACCTATTCCTTCTTCAACACCGCAAGCACCCTCTTCTCCACAACAACCTACTGATTCACCATCTTTGCCACCATCAGTCACTTTATCTCCGGCACCTGCTACTTTTCAAAAGCAAACACCTGATATCTTTGAAGAAGAACATACACCTCACACCTTTCAGCAACATACACCTAATACCTCTGATCAACAACACACACATTCGCCTCCTATTACATCTTAATCTCCTGGTCCACATGCCACTACGTCTCAACCACCACAAACACAATCCAAATTACAGCGTCCAACTCATGAAAAGAAACGAAATCTTAAATGCTTTAACGAGAAATATGTTAATACCGCATGTAAACACCCACTTCCTCAAACCTTGGAACCCACTACAGTAAACCAAGCTATCAAAGATTAAATATTTTGAGTAACTAGAGAACATTTCGTCTATAGCTACCAAAATAAATTACATCTTGCATTTGTCACGATGTAGCAAGTTTATACCGCAATAAGTAAAACATACTAGCATCATCTGCTGGTAATTTTTCTATAGACTCATTTTATTCCATAAGGTGCTAAATATCCCTTGTGGCATCATGACGATATAGGCGGAATTAGCATGCTTAATATTCAAGTTAAATGAGAGCAAGAATGGCTAGTCCCGTCATCAACACAAAAGAATTTGATAATTCTACTACAACAATACCTAAGTACATTGCTACTTGTAGGCATTCTAAAGATAGAAAGTAAATAAATTGCTATTTAATTCTACACATGATGTAACACATACAATGTTTACAAATCAGTAGAGGGCTATGCAATTTATTACTGAAATGAACATTCTTGTAAATGGAGTCAAATTTAGTGGAGCCTACAAGATTTATTTCCTAGTTAGTTGCCCATTTAATTGTCTAGCGTTGCTTGAAAATAATTAATTACTTTTCGAATATGAACAAACAACCATGTTTTAAGTAACCTTTATTTTATATGATAACAAGTTCCATATCTGAGATTGCTTTTTGAAATATTATCTATAGAATAATAATCCACAATTCCTTATTAAACATTATAGTTTGAAATCTACTTGTAATATTTATGACATTATCATATTGTTTATACAATTGCGCGCTTGTCGTATTGTTTGTTTACCTTAGATAATGTTGTCCCGTACACAAGTGGGAGAAATCTTAAATGTGTGCAAGGAACAACATATAACAATATGATTAGTGGTTTCTCTTGACCGCAAGGTGAGGAAGCTAATCAATCTACTAGGACTTAAACACCAAGATGTTTGTTGCCCTATTACATTAAATGTCAAAGATATACTATAAGCTACTTCAACATTTTGACTACTTGTTTTAGTCAATAGACTTATGGTTAAATTAAATAATCATACTTAATGAAGTACACAATTAAACCTTGAAATTATAATGAACTCAAGAGCATAGCGATATCATGAATACTTTAGTTAGATATAATTATGTTTACTAGCTAAGACATAATTTATAAAGTTTCTTGAATTTATCAAAGACTCATAACATAAAAGTAAGTAAGTTGACTTGTAAGTCTTCTAGTTAACACATTAACAAATGTCCTTGAATATTCGAACCTGTAACGGATAACTTTTACATGTTCTGTTTTCTTGAAACCATAACAGTAGAGTTAACATAAGGTTCCTCAATTATTTCAAGGACTTATAATGGTATACTTGCCATGTTCCTGATTTTTCTGTAAACAACAAAATATGGAAAGTCTTGACTTGTTCAGTCATCTTGTGAACACATGACAAAGAGGGTCCTTGCGATTCAAGAATTAAACATTATAGCATGCTCTTGTTTTGTTTAAATATTATTGTCTTCCAATTGGCTGACCAATGACAATTATTTGAACCTAAAGAGAATAATTATCTATGGAATTTTTGATGGAGTCTCACAATTCCAAAACTCATAGAATACCACATTATTATGGTGCGTCTATTGTGTTGAAACAAACTATATTCATATTATTTGATTTCTAATAACTTTAATTGCTCTACCTCTAAAAATAAATCAAGGTTAGAATTTTGCGTGTGTCAAGAATACACTCAACAATAATTACCAACCAAGAAGGAAATTAAGACATCATTTATAGTGATTGAGATAAATCCCATTATTTTTTTGATTAAAAGTTCTAATTTGTTAAATATCAATTATGAAGCATTATTACTAACAAGCAAGAGATAAGAACTGTAAAATGCATTTTGATGTCCCCAATAAGTAAAATTTATTGTTGCTTAAATACTTAGTATTTAGAGAATTTTCTCTACTTACAAAAGTAAGTCGGAGCACCTAAAAATCTTGAAGATATTCAAGAACAAAATATATAACCTTCTAAATCCACTTGCTAATGTCACACTGAGGTTTAACATGTAAATGTCGAACCAAAGTATATTAGAACTCTCATTCATAAATCCGCAAGGATGCCTCATCACTTGATTGATATTGTAATATCAATGCTGAGGAATATAAATTAGAAGATCATTAATCAAACCTGCTAATTGCTAAGATACATTATCACATCTTGAATCTAATAAAGGTCTTAGAATTATGAATGATAAAGATGCAGTCCTTAAAAGCCAGTCAAGTTTTGAGCTTGATTGATCTTTCAGCAAAAAAGTAAACCTGTGAGGTTAGAATGAGTTTCTTTTGAAGAAGGGCCCATAAGGACAAAATTGTATACATATTAATGCGTGACTAATGATAAGAATTTTGATCTTACTCAAGCAATTGACTATGATTAAATCTCTTTTCTGCACGTATTAATTATATAAAGATATCTAATTGTCATACAATGATTTCTTGAATCTTAAATAAGTCAAATTAAGGTTCATAACTCTTTCCTGGATGATTACCTTGGCGAGGACGATGTGTGATCATAAAGGGTTATGAGTCTATATTTGAAATATGGCAATTAAGTTTTAAGACTCTTTCCTTAATGATTACATTTACGAGGACGATGTGTAATCAAAAGGTTATGAGTATATATATATATATAATCTTTATATAGTATACAAGATGAAAGAATCCAAGTGTGGATTGGATCATGCATCTAGGAGCTGAGATATTAAGTTTAATCACAATATGATTTCTGATTAAATTAAGATGACTCCTGAGTACATCTGACATTGAGTGGGAGCACCATGTTGTTTTTCTTAAATTCATATGTTGTATGTCATATTGAAAGTATCATTCCACATAAGCTAGATATTAAACCTTAAGATTGGAATGAAACTTCTCTTGAGAATTTAGGATAAAACAAACGACCTTGGAATAAATGTTTATTAAGATAAACGTATGCGGAAATTAAGTCCAACACAAATGCAATAGGTCATTGAAGCAAGTCTTAAATGATATATTTCACTTGAGATAAATTAGTACAAAAGGAGTGGAAACTTGTGTTTTTTAACTAAGGTTCATCATGTATAATATTATAATTGTGTTTGTGCTGGTTTATTATTTGGCTATGATAGCAAGATGAGCTAACAACAACAGTATCTAATTGAGAGTGATTACATGACTGTTAAAACAAATGTTTACGAATTATAAAGCATAACGTTGTGTGTGTCAACTGATGCTAGAGAATAATCAATTCCTAGTTGAAAAAGGATTTCATCTTTTATGATAAATCTACTAACTAGATATGATCAGCTAAGAGCATTGTTGCGTAACACATTAAAGAATGAGAAATACATTAACAAATTTTATAGAATCTGTGAAAGAAGATAGTCAGAGATAGTATGTTGTTGACTTCAATACCCTACGAAAAGTACTTTTACCTTGTCCCAAACTATGACTCTGCAATAGTATGCACGTGAACAATAAGACACTCATCTTATTATTCAAATCTTTCAATCATTATGTGAATTTGAAACAAGTATTCGGAAAGTTTTACCCTCAGATAATATTTAGCTGTCTTGTAAGAAAGAGTTGAAGAAATGTTAGAAACATAAACTTCAACTTGCTAATTAGTTTCATGCATATCTGTTTTAGTATTTAGATAATTAGGATTGTAAAACAATTTTAACTTCTGACGAATAAAGATACTTGGTATTTGTTCTTCATTCATAAAAAATTGTTATCCTAGTTTGCAAGTTTAAACCATGATGATTATTTATCATTCTAAATAATTCCTAGTCTTAACAATATGGGAATATTGTTATGTAAGCAAAATGTGGAGTGTTGGTTATAATCCGTGAATATATGGATTTGTGTCCCACCATACTACATATGTATTCACAAGGGATGCATATGGTGATACCCCACCATTGATCGTACTTTTGGATCCATGTCCATAGAGTAAAATGCGAAAAAGGTTTAAAAAACGTCCTTGGACTTAGATGCAGCAAGTTCCTGATATGTGTGGATACCTCTCATTGATATAGTCCAATGGTATCCTACAATATGGTAGTCATAAAGGCTATTTTTGGATGTATGTGAAGCATGCATCCACAACACTATGTTAGTCAATAACGGATTTGTTCCTCCGCCCCCACTGATATGCGCAGAAAGATGCATTGGGCCCTCTTAGATTTATATCAGGATAATGTGTGGCCCGCACCCAAAGGGTAATGCAAAATGATTCATTCATTACAATTGGTAATATCTGAATATTATTTCTATAACGAGAAACATAATGTTAAACTATATGGAATGACTTAGTATCCATATCCATGGTTTAATGGTATCTGTAACAAAGGGATGATCATAAAGCAAGAAACTTATATAGCCCATTAATAACTGAGATTGTTTTTGAAACTCTTATCTCATAATATTCCTAATGAAAAAATAATTGTGTGGGTTGCTAGACTTTGCCAATTATAGGTATGAGTGTTATGTGCTACTCCGACTCCCAAGTGGGAGCTGTTGGATTATGGTAGTCGAAAGCACGAATACGTTACGAATATAAGTGAGCCTATTGGGGGCACACACGTTAATACACGGAGAATGTATTTATACTTCACAATAAATAAAACCGAGGGACTTAATTTGACAACACACAAACCCAAAAGGGGTGCTTGGCTTGGCCGGCCTCTTGAGGCTTCAAAAGATGGTGTTTGTGTCGAATTAGGAAACAAGGAATGTATGGAAGAACTAGTTTTGGATAAGGAGGTGGAAGAGCAATTGTGATTGACTTGTGACTTGTCTCCTAGGTTTATCACAACTAGGGTTAAGGGCTTATAAATACCCCTCTCCCCTAGTTCATTCCATACACTCGAAAATCCTAATATCCCCAAAAATCACATTCGGTTCTTTTTGGTTTTCTCCCCACCGATTTCTTTAAGTCTTTTATAAGGATTATTTGGTTTTCGGTTTACTTCTCACAATCGAGTTTGATTAAACATCCAAGGTTTTCATTCTTGTTTCTTTCCTAGCTCGACAAATCAAGAATCATAAACAAGGGTTTTGTTTGGTTTCTGTTCGAACGAATAAAAACCCCAAAAGTGTATTCGGGTTTGTTGTTTTTCGGTTATCAGGTTTTCGGTTTGATTAGGGATTTTAATCCCTAATTCGGTTGATGTTATTCGGTTATTAATTCAAGGGTTTTGCATAGTAATCGGGTTATAATACTGGGTATTGGATTTAACCCGAACTCCTAGGGGGACACTAAAGTGGTCGGGCCCTATAGGAGGTTCTAAATGGGTTTTGTGTTCAATTAGCATTTAATGAGGCCCATAAAGGTTTTCTATAATTAGGGTTTGGGTGCCTATATAAACACCTACAACCTACTTCATAATTTGCTCATTCTAAAAAACCTTTCCTCCTCCCTCTCTCACTGAAATCGCCTGGCCCCTCTCTAGGGTTGTTAAGGGTTTTGGTTCTACACCTCAACCGAATTTGGTTGAACCCCAATTTGGATTTTTGAGTTCTTTAATTCGGTTTAAGGATTTTCTGTTAATTAGGGTTTATTATAAACCTTAATCCGGTTTAACTAGTGTTCAAGATCGAATTACTGAGAGGTACGTTTTCTATTTACCTTTTATTATGTGTTAACCATATGCTATTACTAGATCCAATCCGCTGCGTACTCGTAGTTACTTGGTTACCTAGATGTTAAATCTCAACACACATGAGGTTTTCCCATAAACCCTAGATGCCTCTTTATAAATAAAAGGCATCACGCATACGAACGGGTCTTAATCTTAACACTTTTAGAATACCGTTTCTAAAAGCTCAGGAACACGAATATATCTTTATTTTTTTTTATTTTTTTTTCATAATTTGATGTGCTGAAAAAGCTCAAGAAGACGAATCTATTTTGTCTTTTTCTTATTCTTTTAAAAAAATAAACAAAAAAAAAGTAAAACATGGATACATAATGATTTAATATTTAAAAGGGTTTGGGCCATTATATATAATAAGCCAAACAATAACAACAAGTGTTTGGGCCATTAAATTTAAAAGGGTTATAAACCCTAATTGTCATTTGATTATTTATCTGTACGACAGCCTCCAGCGGAAAGAAGAATGGCAAAACACCTTCAACGAGATGGATGAGTATAACGCGCTAGTCGCAGTAAGTATTTATGTAATTACTGTATTATTTAATATTAGTTTAGTATAGTTGTAACACCCCCAAATTTACAACGCAACGGAATACAATATTGGGGTGCTACTTCATAATATAAGCTCACGAGTCACGGTAAACGACATTCAATTTTTATTAAAGAAAACATTTTATCATATGTGCAAAGTTCACCAAGTCCACGTCCTTTGATATCCGCATTCCATCCCATCCAAGCTAGCAAGAATATACCTGAGATAAACATGCTAAAACGTCAACGAAAACGTTGAGTGAATTCATAGAGTTTATAAACAATCATTTTGAACACAAGCATAGCAAAACATTTAGTTCATAGAACAATCGATCACGATGCTAGAGCACGAACAAACCTTAACCATGTGCCCAACCTGGGAGTGATAGCGAGTCATCTAACCACACCTCCCAAAACTAAATGCAATAATGTCCCCGAATGCCCACGGCAAGGAACACACGCTAACAGTACGTTAGGACTCAAAATAGATCTATTACTTATGCAGATGCGTGCTAGACACCGGTTAGCGGTGATTGACGGTTCATGAAGGAAGGGCCACAACAATACACTCATAGCAACGTTCACATAATAAAATCACCTGTGTTCGATTTTCTAAAACAAGCATGTATCTCCCTAGCGGGTTTTCAAAACAAAAAAAAAGAGTTAAATGCGAGGCAATGAACTCACCTTGATGTTGCAGAACAATTGATAGAATGCAAATATTAGGCAAACACAATAGAAACCAAAACAGCTCGATCAAGAAGTTGCAGTTTATCTTAACGGTTATGACCATCAGTTTAGGAGGTTGTATTTGGGTTTTCCGATGGATGGTTACATTGACACGACACGTTAATAAAAGACTCAATTCCCAATTGTAACACTTTGGTGGTTGTTTAAATAAAATAAATCGAAAGGGTAAAAGCAAAGTAGGTATATATATTACGTAAGGAGGACAAGAAAATATATAATACGTGGCGGATATCATACCTGAATATGTATATAGAGAAAGTCTAAAAACGAGTAAGGTATGTAGTATATATGCAAAATAATATCAACTTAAGAAAATAAACAAGGATATTAAAGCGCGTCGTTAAATTTATTATATAAGAAAAGCAGTATATAAGCGATGTGAGAAAATAATTAAATAACATAATTCGACGCGTGTTCGGAAGTTACCAAATGAAACAAATAAAAAGTTACTATTTGAAAGTAAACACACGTTTTAAAGCCTCGAATTAGATAAAAGACATTTTAAAAGTTTTTACGAAAGTTATTACATTGTCTATTAGTCGGGACTTATAAAATAATATTTTATAATTTAATATTTCGTTTTATTGACGGATTTTAATTAAAATAGTTACATCTTTTGTAAAAGTATTGTTTTTGTTTAATTACGGGTTATTATATAATTACGATTTAATAAGATATAAAAACTATATAACTTTGTCCTTTTTATTGGATTTTTAAGATAATAGAAATCAAAAAGAAAAATTACTAAGTATATAAATCATTAGAATTTTTGGCATGACCTTTTCGTATATTCGACATTTCCATATTTATAAAGTTCAATAATTTTCTCTTTTAATAAACCATTTTATGCCGCAATTACTTATGTTTTTTTTTCAATATATAGCTAAACTAGATCATGTATATAACAAAAATAAGCATAACCAAACACACCCTTATTAGGGCTGTTAAAACCAAACACCCTTGTTGGGTAAATGCAGTAACAAACACCCCTTTGGGGCTGTTTGGATGCAAAAACAAACGCCCCTTTAAGGCATATCATGCAGAAACAAACACCCCTTTATGGGTGTGTTTTTGAGCCGATTAACAAATAAATAACACGAAAAAGCCAAGAGAAATATGATAGCCACAAGCCCGACACCCTAGGTGTGCCTTGTGGCATACCATCCACACCGAACACCACTATAAGTGGTGTTTTCGGTGGCGAAACAAACACCCATATATCGATGACAACTAATCCGAATCAAAAGAACCAAAACAAGAAAAGAAATAAGCTTAAACAATCGAACACATTTTAGATTTAATATTAGTTTTTATAAAAGAAAATAACCATCCAAATCGGAAAATGAGGTGTGAAGATTGTGATGGTTTCGGTGGCTGGGATGGTTTGGAGTGGCGGCTGAGCCGCGTGGAGGTGGACGTGGTGATTGCATGGAGATGGTGGTGTCGGTGAAATGGTGGTGGTGATGTTGACGTGGTAATGATGGGGGTTGTGGTGGTGTTATAACAATGGTGGTGTTCGATTGGTTGGATAAGGTGATGGAGATGGTGGTGCGACCATGGTGGCGATGAAGGTGGGGTCCGCTGTGGCGGTGGTGGCAGCGGTGAGATGCGACGGCCGTTGGCCGGAAAATGGCGCCGGCGAACAAATGAGAGGGAAGACGATGTGGTGAGGTGGGTTAATAGATTGGTGATGTAGGATGGTGTTGATGGCAGCGGCGCACTCGCCGGACAATTTTTCTGGTGGCCGGAAATGCCATGGCGGTGCCGGAAATTATATGGGGGGTGGGTGGAGAGTGTTTTAGGTTTTTGTGTGTGTATATTATGAGGAAAAATGAATGAAAATTTTATATATATTATAAATTTTTTATTTTTTTTTTAAATATGGCAAGTATTCCATAGTTTAGGGTGAGTTTTGTAATTATGATTATGGGGCTAAAAGTGTAACTTTTGGGAAGTTTTTGTTAAATAACGGTTCGGGTTTATTTGGGCGAGTTAACAGATGATTTAAAAGATGAAACTTGCGCCATTGTTTTCTAAATAATTTTTCCATCGAAAATGAGTATTCACTCGGCCATATTTCATAATTATTTTGTAACGTTCATTTTAAAATTATTTATTATTTATTGAGTAATAGTTTTAAACTTTGTTCGAAAAATAAATCTTAATTTAAGTGTTTGCGTGTTTAAAAGCTATTTATAAATAAATTTTGATACTTAAATTTAAGTAATTGGAATCGTGTCCGATACCGTTATTTTCGTTTTCAAGCAATAATTTGAAAAATAATTAAAAATTTATAACTGAGAATTAGGTAATAAAAATGATGATTTATTATTAAAATAAATTTCGAAAAATTACCGATTATGCGATAATTGTTTTTATATGACAATAAAAGATCAAATGGTTAAAAGTCAAGTCAAACATGAAAATAAAAGGGTAAAATAGTTATTTAAAGTTCAAAAAAATTGATGGTTGTCACATTCTCCTCTCCTTTAGGAAGCGACGTCCCGGCGCTCTAATCGCTTTATTAGTCCCAATTTCACTTGCAATGGGTGAAAGATGACATTCTCGAATGAATTCACATGCTCTCTCATTATAGTCACACGACCTCGGCGCATTAGGGAGCTTTTCGAAGCGAAAACAATTTTAAAAATCATTGGTGATCACACCGATCAAATCAAATCACATATCGACCAACGGGTCTCGCTAAAAGGGATCGCGATATTATAAAAATCGTATAGAGTGTACATAACTCCATCGAAAGCGTTACAACATTATTCAAAACAAGCGCTTATCATTAAGCGTACAAAATCATATAATTGCATGCTTGCTAAGCATCAAGCCATGCAAATCGAAAGAGAATGCATTGATGCGGTAATCACTCGGAGTATACACGCATCTATCAAAAGTATTACGGCATGAATCGAAACAAGGAGCTTATAATTAAGCACATATAATCACATAACGGCATGCTTGCTAAATAGCCAAACCATGCCAAACAATAAGTTTAATTAGTAACACACGGCTTAGCTTAATAGCCAAGCCATGATAATTAATAATTTTTGACAGAATTTCGGCTAAGACTAGCCAGAGAAAGTTTTTAAAGTTACAGGAAGTTCACGGGCCCGAAAGCCATGGATGCATTTCCAAAAAGATTTTTATCATAGTAGGTGCTCACACACGGATTCAAACCCAAAAGAGATTACAGGGTGATCACAATCAGATTCATACCCAAAAGAGATTATAGGGTGATCACAAACGGATTCATACCCAAAAGAGATTATAGTATATATGAAATCACGGTGCTCACGGGCTTTATAGCCATGGATCCATACCCAATAAAAATGGTTAAGTTTGCTCATATTATCAAACTCTGTGCATTCTTCACGGTGCCCCAAGCACGATCGTCACCGTCTTGGCTGCAATTCGTGGGGACCACTTCGAGCTCGCACTCCAAACGTGACCGCTCCGTGTGTCCTTCAATTGTCTTGACCTATTTTGCGAGCTCCATAATATGGGTAGGCGTACCCAGCTGATCCGACGTCATATAATAATGCCGCCTCGAGCTCGCACATATGTACGACTGCTCGACTAAAATCACATAACACATAAACACATAACAAGCAAAAGTTTTGCACATAATTTTTCAACTATGGCTATCCGCCGTTGACCATCGATGATCAAAGCGGATCAAGTCAAGCACAAGGATTCCTCAACTAAATAAACGGAGACGGAAAACGGGATTGTCTTTTATCTACCGCCACGAAGTCGGCAAACTTCAACTGTCCATCGCGTACCGTTTTATTCCCTACGGAAAATGATGACGGACGGCATCATTATCGTTCGGTAGGATCCGACCATCGTGCTTGGCTCTCGCATCGAAGGCTCTCCTTTTAAGCCATCCTTGTGTGTCTCTACGTTGGTATCTGAGTCATCACTCTACGTTGGTATCCGAGTTCACAAGGCAGAACATGAACAAATCAAACACCTCGAATTCACAACTCGAGCTTGTGTAGGATTCATTCGTAACATTAGATGACCGAACACATAGGTTTCGGGGGTAGAAGTTTTATTCACAATTACGGTTATTCGACAAGGATGATTTATAGTTTGATGTAGAAGAAAATTTCCTCTACGGACGTCGATCAACATATCGGAAAAAAAAAACAAAAAAACAAAAAAACGAAAGAAAGATGATGTAAGATACTTTTGATGTAGGAGAAGTCTTTTTCATTGGTCTTAGAGTTACTCGAACTCGGCTTTCATCCACTTTGGCAGTCTTCTAATCTCGTTTAAATTCCTTCTCAGTGTCGGTATCAGGTTTCTTTGTATTTCATCAACAACAGTGATTTAGATGGGATTTCACAAGTTTCACGTGACATGCGGAAATATTTTCTGGAATTATTCGATCAAGGTGACTTTCTAGGTCAACACCAACCGAAAGGAAAGATTCATGCACAGTAAAGAGAATTCGAACGCTTGTTTTACACGGAACAAAATCGAAGGATACTTGAATAAGGATCCATCCCCATTTGAAATGTCTCCACCTGAACTTATATCAAAATCACTAGTTTAAAGGCGACGATTAATCCGACACAGCGTGGCTCTTCCTGAATTATGCATAGTTAGCTAGGCTATGCACAATTGAGGACCAAGCGACGTCACATCCGACATAACGTGGCTCTTTCCTGAATTATGCATAGTTAGCTAGGCTATGCATAATTGAGGACCGAGCGACGACACATTCGTCCGACACACTATATCTGATTATGAAAGTTTTCGACCTATCCTTTAAAATAAGTATATTATTTGACATAGAAAGGGGAAACTATTTTTACCTTCGTTTTGAGAGACACATCAACTATTGTTCATTCATTTTTGGGAAACACATTTTTGCTTTGTCTTCTTGTAAAAATCGACGCAATTTGGTGTTTAGTTTGATAAACACTTCATATATTATTATATATATTTGGAATAAATTGTTCATAAAAGGACATTAAGGTGGTTTGGGACTAAGGATCATAGCAAGTACAAGAAGTAGTAAGTCAAGAATCGATGCAATCGAATGAGGTAAACAAACGATATATTCGATAACTGGAATTGTCCACACTAGGAGTCAAGATGCTTCTCTCTAAAACAGTGAGGCGTCTATTCAACGTGCTCGAATCGCTCTTTAAAATTTCTATCAGCTTGTAATTAATTATTTCAAGTGTTGACATTTTTTTTTTGTATATTTCGATTTTGCTCCAGTTTCTCATATAAGATTTATGAGCTCCCCCCCAAATTACCTTTTTTAATATATAAAACATTCGTAAAATAAATTTTTTTGTTTTTTTCTTGATCTTATTTTAAAATTAAAAAATCATATCTTATGAAATCCGAATCTCCAAACTACGTGTCAAATTTGCACTCAGAACCATGTATTACAGAATCGCTCAAAGTTTAATTTGTACTCAAAAATCAATTCATGATCAAGTTTTAAACTACTATACAAATATTCCAAATCGTTAATTTTTCCCAACAAATCTTTCGAACTAATCTAAGCAAGTGTTCGACGGAGTTCATCACAAGCATTTATCAATAACGAATTAAATTGCAAAAATAATGATTTTACTAGTAATAGAAATTACTTATGATGATTTACCAAGAAAGATTAGAGAATAAATAGTTTCGCCTTGTTCCTTCGTTCCTTAGTCGCGGCTAAAAAAAAATACAACAACCAAACCAAAACACAACCAAAATCTAACCACGCTTTGAATCTATATAATATCGTAACGTATATATTACGCATACACGAAATTAATCAAAATTATATATATAAAAATTAATAAGAAAATTTTATTTAATAATAAAAATATGACAAATAAAATTTAATTTAATATAATTTTTAATTATATTATTAATAAAATTATTATAAACAAAAATTCATAAATAAAATATAAAATCTGACATAATGGCAACAACAATTCCAAGTATGTCCCCCCCCAAAATAGTATAACTCGAAATTACGCACGTAGCGATGATTCGAAGGGCATATATAGAGGTATAGCGGTTTGTCGAAGAACGGGTATCGTATATATATAATTACCATTTATACCACGCATTTGGTATAAAGTATACAGTTAAAGGCTTAGCACAAAACACATAAAGGATCGAGAAGGATTGCGCGCGTGGATATCGAACATCGGTGAATGACTCGTGATTTTTTTTTTCGAAAACAGTCATAGTCCAAGTTTTGAAAAACGACCTAGTTCGCTATGACTCATGCTCTGATACCAAACTGTAACACCCCCAAATTTACAACGCAACGGAATACAATATTGGGGTGCTACTTCATAATATAAGTTCACGAGTCATGGTAAACGACATTCAATTTTTATTAAAAAGATCAGAGTTACAAGGTCCCAATAACTTTATAAAAACTCATTTCAAAATAATCCACAACATGTTTAAGTTTCTTTAAAAGAAAACATTTTATCATATGTGCAAAGTTCACCAAGTCCACGTCCTTTGATATCCGCATTCCATCCCATCCAAGCTAGCAAGAATATACCTGAGATAAACATGCTAAAACGTCAACGAAAACGTTGAGTGAATTCATAGAGTTTATAAACAATCATTTTGAACACAAGCATAGCAAAACATTTAGTTCATAGAACAATCACAATGATGCTAGAGCCACGAACCCGAACCTTAAACCATGTGCGAGTGATAGTGCTACACACTCCTAATACTAAATACAATATGTCCCCGTATGCCCTCGCAAGGAACACATGCCAGGCAGGTCGTTAGGCCAAAATAGATCTATTATTATTGCATCAGCATTCACCGGTTAGCGGTGATTGATGATTCATGAAGGAAGGGCCACAACATAACACTCATAGCAATGTTCACATAATAAAATCACTTGTGTTCGATTTTCTAAAACAAGCATGTATCTCCCTCGCGGGTTTTTAAAACATAAAAAGAATTAAATGCGAGGCTATGAACTCGCCATGAAAAGTAGAAGATGAACAAGAAATCAACGAGATAGAAGACTCCAACAATTAGCCGGGACCTATATAACAAGTCGCGAATTAGAATAATAAACCAAATCATAAGAATGGAATAGTTATACGATAACTAGTAAAAATCCAAGACATGAATGACATTGAGCCGAGACTTAACCAAAGCATTTTTT
>BQNB010037054.1:8743-48662 GCA_026074375.1 Tanacetum coccineum | reverse complement strand
GATGAAGTTCTGAGTTGATTGTTTGTTTGAGGTAGGTATGTTTTGTATGATTGGGTGAGTAGGGCAAGTGTGTTGGTTAAGTTCTCAATTAAGTTGTCAGTTGGAGAGAGTCCTGAATTAAGTAGAGTGTTGTCTGCAAAGTGTGGTGGAACATATGTGGATGGTGAAGTTAGAGATGATTGTGAATAGTACTGGTGGTGTAAAACATTGGACATCAACGCAGGAGGATCCACGGTGTGTAAGTGAATCAATCCAACATCATTTTGTTCTCATTGGCATATGCCTCATGTTGCTTCAGATAAGCATACAACTGATCATAGTTGGAGTCCCTCAATCCTCTGTTCAGTTTCTCTGCTGTTACAAATCGACCCCATTCAGGCAACACATTATTAACAAACTTTGAGTTCAGCTGCATTCTAGACATGGTTATCTTAATGTTCCGCATGTCATTGATGAGTTTGGCAAACCGGACATAGTAGTCGTGAACAGTTTCTCCATTGTTCTGACGAAAGTGTTCAAAGTCATCATACAGTTGTGATTCCCGGTCTTCTTTAGTTAATTCCGAACCTTTCATGAGCATCTTCACATTATCTCGTATGTCCTTTGGATATGTGTAATGATTGATAAGAGTGTAGATGTCCTTTGGTAACCCTTGAAGTAGGATGTTTGTTGCCTGAATTTCAGCGTTATACCTATCCTTATCTTCAGGTGAAAGATCCGAATAGACTCGAGCTCGTTCGGGACCAAGTTGCTGGGCACCTTCTGTTCCTTCAGCAAGTGTGTCTCTAGTAGTCCCCATCTGAAATGGTCCTTCATCAATTGACTTCAGGATGTTCACCCCATTCTCTTTTCCCCGACAATACAGTCGAATACGTTGTTGCCATGATGCAAAGTCAGTCCTATCAAGCATAGGTGGTCGGGTATCGGAACCGGCACATTGGATGTCTTCCGAAAGATTAGCCATCGTAATTGATTGTGAAATGATTAAGTTGATCGAGCAATGATTAGTGATTGTATGTTAAAAGTGGTGATTGATTGTATGAAATGGTGAATTGTTGTTCAAGTTTGTTAGGATTACAGGTTGAAATTAGTCAATTTAAAAAAATTGGTCGAAAAGTCCAAAAGTCCACAACTCGCTGCCCTGTAACTCGCTGGTCGTAACTCGCTGGAAGAGACTTGACAACTCGCTAGCAAGAAATTAAATGGACAGAGTTCCTGTTCACAAGTCGCTAGAAAATAGTCTTCAATTAACCTGTAACTCGCTAGATCCAACTCGCTACCTGCAAGAGAAGTTAACTCGCTGCCTAACTCGCTACTTGCATAAGAAGACAAGTCGCTGACACAGTACTTTCTGACACACTGTGTATTATTCTGACAATTTGCCAGTACAGTACCCTAACTCGCTGCGAAGAACTTCAAACAGTAACTTAACTCGCTAGATAGAAAAATTTGGGTTTTCACCTAAAAACACCTAAAAATCACCCTTTTGAACGTTTTTGCCTGGTTTCTTTTGCACAACTTGGTACTAAAAGGCTATAGCAACTATAAAAACATGAACTTTAACATCACAAACTTCAAGATCATAGAAAACCAAGAACGAGACTATAAACCTTCAAAAACCAAACTTTGGATCTAAACTAACCCAGAAAACGCACACACAATCTAGCTAATCATCCCATGTGCTTTGATAACAATTGGCATCAGAGGGTAATCTTTTGTATGATTTGGTTGGTCTCTCATTGATTCTATCCTTATTTTTGCTTATTCTGCTTATTTCGTGCGCTTATTTTATGCATTAACAAGCCACGAATTAGTTTTGGTTGATGTTGTATAAATCTGCTACTGCTGTTCAACTTTTTAGTTTAAACTTCTTGTTAAGTTTTTTTTGGTCATCATATCAGCAGATCTGGGCTCTTGTGTTCATGGTAGCGAGTTGATGAAATGGTCAGGGAACACCGATCTGGAATTTTAGATTAAAGGACAAGACTTTTTTGTTTTTTTGCTAAAAGACAAAAAAACAACACGGTAGCGAGTTGGCAGATCCATAGTGATTTGGATTAACGAGTTGGTGTACAAGTACAATGAAGACAAATATCTATGTCAAATCTAAACAAAACGCTGGCCAAATTGATTCTTGGTAGCGAGTTGTTAAAACTCAACAACCCAAACCGAGCCAACTCGGTATTTACCGAGTTGACCCGGGTCAACTCAATGAGTCAAGAAAGTCTAAGGTCACAAGAAAAGACAAACATAACTGAAAATTGATAGCTCAGACTCGAAACTAATGAAAACTACAACCATAACAACAATCATCAAAAGCCAACTTCGTCATAATCAATCCAACAAAACCAGATCTAAACTAAATTACATCGTCACAATCAACAATCATCAACAAATCCACAAATTCTAAACCTATTCCCTTCATCACATAATATCTCAACACCATCCTCTTCTAATCAACCACAAGACTAGAGACATAAATGCAAAGAAACAATTGATCTCAGATATGTCAACCTATTTTAGAAATCTTTTACAAGATTCTTTAGGTGTGATCCATAATCATCATCGATCTATGTAGGTTATAAAACCCAATTGTTATACAAAATTAAAGATAGTCTTATAACAAATCTGGTATAAGCTATTCTTTCTTTCGATTTGAACACAAAACATACACAAGAAAACAATACCTACCTGAGACCTTTTATAAAGATCTTGAAGAAAGAGTTACATGAATCGAATGAATTATGTTTTCTTCGTTTTTGTGTTACTTGTGAAAGGAATTAAAGCCACGTGCTTGACTGAAGAAACAAGAAGTTTATACTTGTTTTGAAGATTCAATTCTGATTTAAAGGGATAGAAGGGATCAGTGATATAAAAGAGATTATGTTGCTTATGACTCGAATGGAAGGAGTGTTTAGATGTGATTTTAGTTGGTGAAGTTATGATAAAGAGTTGTTGGAGACAAGTGTATGAAGAGGCGGTTAATTATGAGAAACAATTTAGGGTTTTAGTGGCTTATATATCCAAAAAATTAGGTCGGTGGTCATTAGACAATGGATTTGGGCTTTATTATCCGAATTTGGTATAAGCTTAAGGTCAAATGGGTCTAATTTGCTCTCGTGTAGCTAAAAGAAATGGCTGACCAATGTACCAAACTCTATGACGTTCATCAATGATTGGAAAATCGAAAATTTCATGAAATGAATTTTATTAGTTAATTTTTTTTGGGTATTATTTGGCACATGGTAATATATGGTTATATTTGATGTTTAAAAGTGACAAAGTGACTATTTTTGTGACAAGACCGGGATCAATTTGTATAAAGAATCATGGAAAAAATTTAATGGCTAGATTTGGTATTAATTTTTCTAAGTGACTATGAAGTTGATCGGGTATCACTTATTTGAGATTGAAGTGGCATTTTCACAAAGGCGTGTTCTTATTTTATCTTGAAGTCGGGGTTGGTTGAAACATTTTTACACACTCTTTAGTGTGTTTTCTCCTATCCATGTCTCTCTCTCTTACTTTCTCTCTCTAAACATGACTACCATATGGTTTGAGTTACCAAGACCACCAGATCTATGATTTTTTGTTTCTAACAAACTATATAACATGTGATATTTTATTTATATAAAATACATTATGCTCATACGACCTACAATTAATTAGGTTGCATTCGGATTGTCGAGACGATTTACATATTTGTTTTAGATAATCAAATCATTCACTTACGGTGAGTTCATAGCCTCGCTTTTATACTATTACAATGATTTACAACATTGGGTGAGAAACATGCATTGTTTTACTATTGGATGCAAGTACACTTTTATATAAATTACGAGTTTGCTTAAGTAGTTATAACCCACTATGCCCATGAATCATGAACTGTTAATTACTGTACTCTAAGCACGAATATTATGAATAGATCAATTTAGGATTAACATCCCTGTTCGGTTGAGTAGCGCTCACTAGTTTCGAATGTACTGAAATAACGAATGTATACCAACTTTATGTTGACCCCCAATAAGGTACATTTTGGAAATCTTGTTTTGGTGAACGTCAATAAGGTACAAGAACAAGGATACATTGGGGGTTAACATTTTGGGAATCATTTTGCATGGATATTTAAATGCATTACATTTTGGAGTATTTGTTATGTATCAAAATCTTTACATTTTCATGGGTGAACAATTTGAGCTTCGGGCTTTTGTAACAAACAACTTTATTTAATCCAATGTATCATTTTCAAACGAATCATATAGAGGTCGTTCACATATCTTGTGATGTTGATCTATGAAGTAACACTCTCAGACCCATATTCCGCTGTGACCCATTTTGGGGGTGTTACATTTGAGCTTGTGATCGCTTATAATCATTTTCAAGAATTTTGATTCTTTTGAGTAAATTGGCTTGGATATCTTTGGAGTCACTTAAACTTTTCTCAATCTCGGTCTTTAACAACTCATTTTTTTGTTTCAACAGAAATTAACACACAATCTCGAATTTCTTGAGTCAAGGATACTTCCAAAAGTCGATCAATTTCGGGTTGAAAAATAATATCTTTTAGAGATTTTTCCTCAACTTTCTGTTCCATTGATTCAAAAATATTTAACATTTTTTGTACTTATTCAATGAGTTCTTGTTGAAGTTCTTTCAGAGTCTTTGATAAAGAGACTGACATCGGAATTACATCAGTTTTATAAAACTCTCTTAAAGAATTTTGATTGTCAGACATCCATCTTCTTTTTCTATCTTCTAACAAAGTGACATCAATTCGATCTCGTAAGTCATTAATTGCTAAAGCCATTTTTTTGAACATTTTTAACAATTTGCTCTCTTTTGGCATTTTTTGAATTGGTAAACCAGACATAACTTCATTTGACTCAGAACATTCATTAGGAGTGGAAGGAATTAAAAAATATGTTTGTTTAACAGAAGGTTCGCTTTGAGAAACAAATGTTTCATAAAGAGCATTTGATTTTCCATAATCCAGTTGAACCATTTTGTTTCTCATTTTCAATCGACTGTCTTCCGCATCCTCTAGAGTTTCCTCAGAATCAGGTGAATTAATATTTAATTTAGTACTTAAAAGCATTTCACCATGATACATTTTTGGTTGTGCTGCAATGGCTTTCTTGAGACGTTTAGGATTTTTATAACCCAACCCTGCTTTGAGAAAAGGATCATAAAATTTATTCAGTGCCTTTCCAAGCATGTGGATGGTTTGAATTGATTGACCCATTTTATTAATAATTCGATCAAAAGAATTCAATTTCTCTTCGAGATCAACAATATCTTTAAGATATCGATTTTTCGTTCTTTGAAAGCCTTAATAGCTAGCTGAGTTTCATGTTGAATTATTATCTTTTCATTTTCAATTATGAAAAGGTCACTTTCAATTTTATCTTTTTCTTTCAAAATTCTCTCAATGGTGTCTTTATCAGCATGTATTTCATGTTTCAACTCATCACATGTTTCATTATATTTTGAACACTTAATTGTTTTTGACTCATATGTTTTAACCCATTCCTTACACGTCTCAAGCTCTTTTTGTAGCAACTCTTTGTGCTTTGTAAGCTCATTGTTTAATCATTTTTTATTTTTAGCTTCTCTTAGAGCATTGTATGCTAGAATTTTAACATCATGATATTGATCATGAGCAGTTGAATCATGTTCATCCGATCCGCCATTATTTTCCACATAAGGATAATCAAATATGATATTATAATCAATTTGATCATCATCAGATGTGTTAATAACAGTTTTATGTTTCTCATGATTCTTGTATTCATGAACCCCTCTAGGTATCACTTTGTGTGAAGCATTTACCTCACTGTCATCCTTTGCATCATTGTTTGGCTTGTTCATACCATTGTCATCAGCTGGTTGAATTCGTGCCATCATGGTTACTGTAGATGTTAGCTCTTCCAATGTTTCATCTCCAAAAGAATTATCAAGCATGAAATCATTCTCTTCATCATTAAGGTTGCTCTCGGCTTTATCTTTCATGGCTAACAACATTTGTTCTCTGAAATACTTTGCATCATGAACTCTTAGTTTTTGACAATCAGGGCATAGTGACCTTTTTCATTGCAGTTATAACACTGAACATTTGCCCTTGTTTTGACTCAGTTCGTGAAGCACGCTGAACAATCTGATTGCTTTCATAATTCCCATCGCCTGCATTAAATGCTTGATTCCTGTTTTGTCTTCCTACATTCCTTTTAACATTTCCACCATATCCTGCATTCTTAGTTTGTATGTCAACTCTACCATCGTGAGTCACAACTTGATTTCTTGTGTGCGAGGAAGTACGAAGACGATCATTGGTAGGTATGTAGAACTTCTAGGTGATTGCTCAAGCTAGTAACATCATTGCAGTTGTATGCTTGTCTTCTTGAGAATCTCCTTGTAACTCCCTTTGATAATTTTCTTCATAATCAACAATTGATGAAGGATGTGTGACATAGTATGGTTATGGTAAATGTGAGTAAGAAGGACTTGTATGATACTGTGATGAAGAAGCATTTGAATGCGTGATTAGGGCTAATGGATCATGATTCCTAGTAGCTCTCTTTGCTTTGGATGCTTGAACATGTGGTTCGAATTCCACTAAAGAAACATACCATTGATCATATGAAACAGTATCTCCTGTTTGGTTGTGACGAATCATGGTAACATATATGCTCTACTCGGGTTGCAATCAATTGAGGAACTTGGTATTGATTGATACTTGAATGGGATGAACATTGTTATGATCCATAATATTTATAAGAGTTGTCAATCTTTCATACGCAGATTCTAGCGATTCTCCTTCCTTTGCTGCAAACTTGTCAAACTCATCCATGAGTCGTGGGTGTCTTACGTGATTAGTAACATCAGAACCAAATATCAACCTTTTAATTCGTTCCCACATTTCCTTAGCATTTTTACAAGCGTCCACTGAATTGTAGATGTCATTAGGTATTGCTTGAAGAAGATAATTCATGACATTCACATCATCAATGTATTGCTTCTTGTTTGACTCGGTCATTTTGGACAGTGGTTCAAGTATATGCACTTGAGTATCATCTAGATCAGGAATCATTGGCCTCCTATAAGGTCCTTTCATAATTGAACGCCACATCCGCTCCCCGTCTTCGAGCTTAATATCTAAAAACCTTCTGAACCTACTCTCCTATGGAATATAATTCCCTTTCTCAAGCATTGGAGGTCTATCATTAGCTCCTGAGTCAGTTAGATTTTGTTGATTTGAAGCAGACATGTTGTTTCAAATGATTACAATGCAAACTCGGATCGTTTTAGAGATAAAGTCTTGTAATCGTGAAATCAACGAGCAATTACAACTTTGTTTTGTATTACAACACTTTTAATGATGTCACCTTGAAGAAACTAAACCTTGATTTGTTATAAAAGTCTAGGTAACAAGAAGCTTTTATACGAAAGCTCAATTTTCAAAAATTAGAAGATACGAAACCTCTTAAATTGTGTTACGAAACCCAAAGTATGAGATACAAAACCTATGATACAGTGTTACGAAACCCAACGACTGTATTACGAACCCTTTTGAAACAGCATTACGAAACCCAACTCTGTGTTACGAAACCTCTGAATCAATGTTACGAAACCCAAAGTCTGTGTTATGAAACCTCTTACACTGCGATACGAAACTTTCCAATATGAAAACTGAATTACGAAACCTTCAATTAGGAAAGTTGTGTTACGAAACCTCTATTTACGAATCCAACACTTACGAAACCTCAATGGTATGAAACTGTTTCAATTACTGTAATACGAAACCTCTGCGATGAAACCTTGGAAATACGAAACCTCTAAAATACGAAACCTTTAGTTACGTAACCTTTAGTTATGAAGTGTGATACAAAACCTCTCATATGAAACCTGGGTTCCGAAAGCTTGAAGTATGAAACCAAAACCAATCTCTTGATACGAAACCTCTAGTTTACGAAACCTCAGATATACGAAAGGCTCCAATATATGAAACCACCTTTCGTAAATTCTAAATTTTCCCTTACTTTCGTAAATCTAAGAAACCTTCTACTTTCGTAAATTCTTAGCTACGAAACTAATAAGAAACCTAACAATTTAATTTTTAAGCAGTTTAAGGTGATAATATCAATGTTATCTTTTCAAATTGACTAAGTTCTTTGTGATGAAAGCTCTTAATTATTTTATGAAAGCTAGACTGGTTTACGAAAGATAAGAAACACTTACATATGGCAGTTACCGAAATCTCAATTATGATACGGAAGCTCAAAAACCATCTTACGAAAGATGGTTCCCACCTAAAAACAGTTACCAAAACCTAGTTTTTGAATTACGAAAGCTATCAAATCCATATTTTTTTGATCAAATTCAATTCTAAGCAAGTACTTTTCATAAACTAGTTATTAAACCTATAAATTGATGGTTACAAAAGTTATATTTCAACGTTTTAAGATCAAAAACTCATCAAATCATAAATCTAACACCTAGAGTTCTACGAAACCTACAAATTCTTTGATACGAAAGCTTCTTGATCGAAAATTGACATGGTTAAGCTCGATTTGATCCCCGAAACACACACTAGATCTCTCCCGGCAATAGATACCACTTGTTATATGTCATGTTTGCATAGTAGATATCATACAAAAGTTATAGAATGATAGGAGAGGAGCTAGAGAGTATTTTTCATCATTTTTAAAATTTTCATTTCAAAAGGGAAAATAGAAATGGAAAGGAGAAGTAAAGTTACAAAATGTAAAGGCTTGTATAAATACCCCTCCTAGATGGTATTTATACTTATTGTTGTTTCTATTCTATTTTTCTAACTTTAGTCAAACCTTAGTCAACTTTACTTAACTTTGACCAAGATAGATTTTATTACATTATAATTACAAATAAAACTATGAACTAAACAAAACTATACAAAGACTAATTCATCTAATAATAAACACTTTTCTTAAACCTAACAACATGGCAAGGGTGTGGGATAGCTATATAATCGAGGTGATCATGATAACAAATACAAGTTTACAACATGAGTTATCCTAGTGCCTCTTATCATTTAACAAATCCTAATTCTTACTATGCGGTCTCAGGATGCATCACAAAAACAAGTTCTAGAATTTAATATACTACCGGTATACTCTTATATAATTTTAACCGATACCAATGCTTCAGAAAAGGGGACAAAATCACATATGCACGAACACATCTATGGACGCGACATATATGATTTCTCTTTCCTTAACTCGAGAAAGCTAAAGGTAAAATTATCTTAGGTATAAAAAATGGAAACCTAAATTTCTAAAGATCTAAAGGCGAACCTCACATTTAGGGTGGAATTTTTAGAGGGTTTTTGTGCTAGTCATATAATTCCTATCCATGAGACGCTAATAATACTGAGTTTTCGTCAGTATGTGTCATAAAAAAATGTAAATTCGGGTCAAAATAACCGTCTACGCTATGTTTTGATATATTACTCATCATTTTAAGGACAGAGCAAATGGCAATTGAAGGAATAGTTTTTAAGGTTTATTTCTCCCCTACACTTATTTTGAACATTGTCCCCAATGTTCCTAAAAGTACTCGAATAAACGAATAAAGGGAAAAGAGAAAGACGAAAGAAACTAGTACTCCCTTGGTTTGCTCAATAATAGAGAAGAAACATATGATAACTGGCTAAATCGTCATCCAAGAGTCGTCCATATGAAACTCCTAAGAACTCCTAGGCTTCTTCTCATCAAATATAACCTGTAAATCAAATACAGGAAACAACTACACCTGGCGTAAAATCGGCGAGATAATGGTATATACAACGAAACTTTTAGGGTTTAGACTCTATAAAAGCAGTAAAGATAGGATGATTGTGTTAATGTATTCGTGGTTTTCTGCAGGTTTTTAAGAAAATTACAAATTTTGGAAATTATACAAAATTAATTTTTCAAAAATAATAAAAAAAATCAAATTTTCACAAGTCTAGAGACGTGACGCCGTCAGGAAAAATCCTGACGCCGTCTCCAGACACTGTGAAAATTCGTTTTGTTGGAAAAAAATTCTGCACGCAATTCTATTAGTTATTTCATGTAGAAATACTGCATAAAACCTGAGATTAATTTTCACAATCACATGACTCAAAACTGACACAAGACACATAAGACATTCCTAAGATGCATTAAATTAAAGAAATTGGGTTGCCTCCCAACAAGCGCTTTTGTTTATATAACAAGTCTTGTAGCTAGACTCGGAGTCACACGTCCTTACGTGACCCCTCTTTCGTCTTCAAGTCCATTCAAATATTTAGGTCCAAGCTCTAAACATTCCTTATATAACCCTAATATCTTGTTCATCACATACTCTACTCCTCTTCTCTTGTCCTCCTCGTTCTTAAGGTAGACTGATTTTGTGTGTTCTTTTCCAACTATGATAGTGAAAGTTATATTGTTCTATATTGTGGGGCATTTTATAGGCAATCTCATTGGTTCTGTCGGTAAACTTCACCACTCCTAATGATAAGTCATGAGTCATATTGGATACTTCTACAAAAGGCTTCCCTAGTACTACTTGTGATAGCCTATGGTCTATGATTGAACTAATATCCTCAACAATCATGAAATCTGAAACATAAATAAAGTTTCCTTTGAAGATATGTATTCCTTTAATTCTTCATGTGAAATTGCTTATCCCTCTAGTGCCCTCAGGATCTTCCCTAGGTTCAAGTTGTTTCCTCATGATCTAATTATATTGCATACGGGTCATGACATTTAGAGGAGATTTAAGATCTATGAAGGCTTTTTCCACGCGCACATGTCCTATGTTGCATGGTATTTTAAGTTTTGACGGACATCCTTTTGCAATAATAGAGTTTCTCAAAAACAAGGATGGAATTGGGCCACACATTAAGTACTTATGATATGCTAGTTCGCTCCTAGTTGAAAATATGTCAAAGTACTCTACCTTTAATCCTCATGTCACTGTACTTTCATCCTCTCCTAGTTCCTCTTTGGAAGAATCATCATACTTCTTAATTATTTCAATAAACATTACGTCTCCATCATTCTCTTTTGTGCAATCAAATTACGCGTCGGATGATCGGGGAGCCAAGTTTAATGATTCAAGGAACGAATTTAGATTACAAACTTTTTCATTAATGAATGGGATTGATGGATCAGGTGGTAAGGGTGGATTGGTGTTGATGTTTTATAGGTCTCCCTTCTCTTTCTTTCCTTTTTCTTCTGACATCTTGCATTCCTCCGCAATTGTGATCTTGAGGTTGGTCATTATGAGATTTATTCGGTTGCTTGGAACACATTGTAATAGCCTTGATCGAACCGTGGATATACGATGAGCATTAGGGGTCTTTTGTTGGATAAGAATGAGTAGACAAAACTAGAGTAGTGGAGTTAACATTCAGATTTGGGTTCTTAACCGTGTCACTTGGGAGTACTTCCGTTATCTAATCATTGATGGCCTTCAAGACTGTGTTAATCTTATTGGTCATCTCGCCTTGTTGTTGTTTGAAATCGGCTTCAAACTTAGACAATCTAGTATCTTCAGATGCCATAAAGCTAGACACCAACCCTTTAAGATTTGATTAATTATTAGAATTTTAAGGATTGTTGTTGAAGGAGCGGTTCGGGATTGAACCGTTGGGCTGAAAACGATTAGGTGGGTTTTGAAAAATTGTTTTGAGAATTTTGAGGTTGCCTCCACCTAAGGTTTGGGTGACTTTTCCATGACGGATTGTAGGTGTCACCAAGATTGTTTTGCTCGGGTTTGAAAGTGTACCACTTACCACCCTCTTTGTCTGTATACGAGGATGTGTAATCGACAAAAGTTTGCTAAGGATTTTTCATGAAGTATTGAGTGTCGTTGGGACCACTATAGATCTCGCATGAAGAAGTGATTTTGTTCACTTGAACGTATGATTTAGAAGCAAGATAAGCTTCCATATAGCGTTGGACTTGATTTTTGAGCTCGATGAGACGACGGTCAGATGTACTCGGGACATCTTGAGGCAAAGAGATTGCCTTGACCATTTTAGCAAAGTCCATTGGGTCATTCCAACTTTTATTGTCATATAGGGCTAGGTCCTCTAATAGTGCCCAGGATTCTTTGGCATTTTAGTCATGAAGCTTACCACCGACCGACTGATCGATGGTTCATATTATGGCGGGATTGACATGGTTATAAAAGATTTGGGCTTGGAGCCAAAGATCGATGCCATGATGAGGGACTTTTTGGAGTAAGTCCTTGAAACGAGTCCATGCTTCAGAAAGAGATTCACCTTGATGTTGTTGGAACATCAGGATGTCATTTTGTTAGATGTATCATTTCATCACCATACACACGAAATAAAGAAAATCTAGAGAGAGAAAGAGGGTTTTTGAGAGAGAAAGTAAAAGAAATAAAATGGAATATTACTATGTGAAGAACTGAGTAACCAACACCCTCCTAACTTGCTAGGAGGGTAGTATTTATATTACAAGGAAGATGGATCCTTGTTTAAATCGTGTAGGCTTTTTTAGGCCGAACTAATGGTCTTTAGCCCGACACCTAGGCCCAATTAGCTTAATATCATTCCCGTAAACTATGTTTTCCTATACAAGGCTTGGGAATAAATAATGACCATCACTTTACTAAAAACGAGGCTAACAATCTCCCCCTAAAGGGTGGTCATTGCACTTATGTCTTCACTTCTTGTGACATCTTAAATCTTGGAGCCTTGTATACTTGGGAATTCTTGTAGTTCCTTTTGCACGCTTGTGATCTTCGATCTTGATCTTTAGCTTGATATCTTTTGACTTAATCATGATATCTTGGTCTTTTAGCCATGAGATAAACTTGGATCGTTCTTGACTGGAACACTTCTTAACCAACATACTCATACTTTGACATCACTTGAAGGCTTACAATCTTCCTTAATATAGACCTTGTGACTTGATCTACTTGAGCTCATGTGCTTGATGTTCTTTGAGGAAGTTCTTGTTTATCAGAGCTTGCGGAAGTGTATCTTTGAAATTTAGAGCTTTCTTTAAGTCTTCAGTGATGCCTTGAATGTATCATTGATCTTTGAGTATGAGCATGTGTCCTTTGACTACGACTCAGCTGGAATATGGTGGATACGCCATTGACTTGTCCTGCATGTTTAGGTTAGAGATAAACAACAGATATGGACGAATATGTCTTTGTCATTTCATCGATTTTAGGTTGCGATAACCACCGGTTACCCGTTTTACCGCATAAATATTATACCTATGATCAGATAGATTCAAAGAATCTCCTTGACAGGGTTTCCAGCTCAAAGTGTTGGATTCTTTAACGCATAAGCATCGGATTCACCGTACTTGCTAGTTCTCATTATAGGAACGTCTTAAAGCAGATAACACGATAAGAGTGAATCAGTTAGTTACTATATGACTGATTGAGTCTTCAATACGTGTTCAGCCTTCCCATCCTAAATGCCCTTTTGAGGCTGCCACAATGTACATGAGAATAACCTCGTAGAACAATGAAGTTCTTTAAAGCCTAAAGAAAACTTAATTGAAAATCAGTCTACGTGTTAATGAATAAAGATTTTAAACACATCGAAAGTTTTATGTTTTCAAAAAGCATCCGTCAATTCTCATTAGTTCACACAGATTATGTTAGCGTGTGTGTTGGACTCTTGTACAACTTGTGTTCTTGATGATGACCCACAAGTGTATATGGAATTGTGTCCTAATGAGATTCATTGATTGATCTCTTTGGCTCTAGACTCTATAAGTGCACTTTTATTGTTTGGTGATCGGAGGCTGAGTGTTTGCCATTAATGCCAAAGGATCATGTGTTTTGCAAGTCGTTCTGCTCTAACAACATAAATGTCTTGTTGATTCGACATTGTAAATGTGATGTGAAATGATATACTAGGATCGTTTTAATGATTAATGTGAGTTGTGTATTTATGATGTAGTTTAGGTGTTCTTGAATTGTGTTTTTGTTAATGATTAAGTGTTTGTTATTGGATTTGAGTTGACAAAGATGTTTGGATCACATGTTGGATTTTCAGACTCTGTTTCACCCAAATCAACCATCACACATTACCTACATGCTACATCCATAACCCAACAATAACTATGTCCAACAACCTCTATTCAACACGAACTACATGCAACAACCAATGAAAAATCCCGAAGATATCTAAGATAATAGACATGGCACTTGATGGCTAAGGCATTTAAGCTAAACGACACCACACCAATAAACAACAACCAAACCAGTTCATCAAACCCTTACAACAGGCAGACTGCACAATCGGGTATGAATATGGGTCAAGATAGACAAATGCTAATGGTTAAGGATATTGGTGGGAACCAATTTAGACAGTATACTGAACAAAATGTAGGAAATCAGATTGGGTGCAATACATTGTAGAATGTAGGGAATCAGGTGGGGCAAAATGTGGTTCAGAATCCAAGTATTCAGAATGTGAGGAATCAGAATGGGCTTAGTGTTGTTCTAGGGATTTCAAATCATAATGGGAATGGAAATGTTGCAGCAGCACGGGCTGAGGGTAATGGTAATGAGAACAATGAAAATACGATGAGGTGTTACAATTGTCAAAGAGTGGATCATTATGCTAGGAACTGCACAGTAAAGCCAAGGAAAAGGGATGCTGCTTATCTTCAGACACGGCTGCAGATTGCTCAAAAAGAAGAAGCATGGATCCAACTCAATTCTAAGGAATTTTATTTCATGGCTGCTACAAGCGCCTAAGACGAGATTGAGGAAGTAAATGTGAACTGCAGTTTCAACAATAATTTGCAGCAAGCATCGACATTGAGTACTCAGACTAACAAAGCTCCCGTCTATGACTCAGATGGATCAGCTGAGGTACACCATTTTGAAAATTGTTATGATAATGATATATTCAATATGTTTACTCAAGAGGAGCAGTACACTAAGTTACTCAAGCCCATTTCTAAACCACACCAAGTTCAACAGAATGACAGTAATGTTATCTTTGCGGTTTCTAGTGTGGAACAAAGTGCTAGAACAATAGAATAACATCCTGCTACCGTTGAGGAAACACATGCTTATTTTGAATCATTATATAATAATTTGGTCGTTGAAGTTGAGAAAGTCAACACGGTCAATCGTAAAATGAAAGAAACAAATGCTAATTTGACCATTGAGCTTGCTAGATATAAAAATCAAGAAAAATGTTTTGAAATCAATCAAGAAAAATATGATAAACTTGAAAGGTGTTATCGAAAGTCTGTTTATCAAGAGCAATGTCTTACTAAAAGATAAATGCACTTCACTTAATTTCTGCTAAAACGATAACGACTTTGAATGAGGAAATTGCAAATTTAAATAACCAACTTTCAAAAGAAAAATCAATTGTTTTTTATCTTAAACAAGAGAAGAAAAAGTTAAAGTCTGATTTCAAAATACGCAAAGACGAGCTTCTTGATAAACAAATTCAACTTGAGCAAAAGATAAAGGAACTAGATAACATTTTGGTCAAAATAGGTCAATCGATTTAAATGATGCACATGCTTTCACCTAAGCCAGACTCGTTTTACCACATCGAACAGAAAATGGCTATGGGTTATCCAAAATCCTTTTTATCTCAAGCAAGCTCAATAGAAACAACAGAGTCTATATAATGGCAAAGTATTATTAGAAAAGCATGATCCTCCTGTTGTATATGATTCGGAGGAGGCACTACAACTTGCTCAAGAGAGTCGCCTAAAAATGAAACAATTGAACAAAAAAATAAAACCAGCAAATTATGCAAAGATTAATCAACTTTCAGAGGTTTTTGTTTCTCAAAGGCCAAGTCACGTGAAGAGTTGTATTTTTCAAATACTTCCAAAACGGCTAGTGTTTCTAAATCGGTTTCCAAATCAATTTCAATACCAAATGAAGAGTTTTCGGATGATACTTCTCCAAGTGTTGCACGAAATTTCTAAATGAGGTAAAAGGCACCATTGTGACTCTTCAACGTGTTGTAAAACAAAAAATGACATTAGATATACACAATTGGTCATCTACTGCTCATCAAGATCTTTACAAAATTATAAAAGATGAAAATTTTCTTATCATTAACCAAGTTGATGCTAGAGTTCAAAATTTAGAAATTCAATTTTTGAAAGAAGCAACTAAATTTGTTCGAGACATCAAATCTCTTGTAAAATAAGCTGATGAATCTCTTGCTAAACACAAGGCTTTGGAATTTGAAATCGAACGTCTCTTGAGAGCAGTTGTTAGTCAAGATATTATGTCTTTTGTGCAAAATAATTCTGTTGTAGATACATCTGATCTCCAGACTGAGCTTGAACGTACGAAAGAAAGATTTGAAAATTGTATCATTAAAAAGGAAAATGAATATGCCAAACTTTAGAATGATGGGTACAAAAAATGTAAAGAATGCAAATATGACAAGATTTCATATGATAAAGCCTATAATGACATGCAACATCAAATCAAATGGTTGCAAGCTCAGTTAGGAGATCTCAAGGGTCAGAGTAGTGATACTAAGTGTGCATCAAATACCCTTGATCTTTTGTCTCAGAAACTTAATGATGAGAACTTGTCCTTAGAGTATCAGGTTTTGAATTATGCAAAAGAAAATGAACATCTTAAGAATATTTACAAGAACCTTTTTGACTCTATCAAAGTGACACGGGCTCAAACCAAAGTCATAACTGACTCTTTGCAAGAAAAATTAAATGATACGATTTATGAAAACGCCATGATTAGAGCCCAGTCACATACCAAGTTTTCTTAACAACAAAATAAAGTGAAAGGTACAAGTATGAATACTAAGTTTACAAAACCATCTATCTTAGGAAAACCACCTTCATCCTCGGGATCAAAACTTTATTATGTCACTCCATTTCCAAAAACTTTGTCAAAACCAGTCACTTCACACTCGATACCAAAAACTCTAGAATCAAAAGTTATGAAAAACACTAATGTGATTTCCCCAGGAATATTTAGAACTAATCCTCTTAAGAATTCTAGGGTAGACAATTTTGTTCCTAACAAACATGTAAAATCAAGCGTTAGGACAAAACCGATCACTGTTTCACAACCTCATGTCATCAGTAAAATAGATGTCAATTCCAACACAAATGGTTTACCTTCTATAAGAGAACTAAGCATTGCTAAGACCAGAAGACCATAGCCTAGGAGTAATCCAAAGAATGATAGGATCCCCTCTGCGTCTAAGAGTATTTGCCTCTCGAATAATCTTGAAAAAGTAGAAGAACACCATAGGAATTTATAATTTTCTAAAACTCCAAACCATAATTAAGCTTGCAATTCGGAATGAAAAATCTAAAGTTGTTTGTGGTACTTGTAAGCAATGTTTGATTACTGCTAATCATGATGAATGTGTGTTTAAGTATGTGAAAGGCATGAACTCTAGCAAGAAAAACCAAAGTGCTAATGTTTCAAAAAGTGAAAATCAAAAGAAACATAAGCTAAATGTCAAGAAATCAAAGAACTTAGGTTCTGACGAAAGACTTGCTTCACCTAGGCCTAGCAAACCTAGAACTTGCCTTAGGTGGTTACCAACTGGAAGAATTTTTAACCTTTATGAAAAAATAACTGCATCCAGTAACACCGAGAGTGAGTCAGACATATTTGTGTGTAATAATGCAAGTGCTTCTAACCCTCAGGAACCTACAAGCAAAGGGTTTCCAAATTTTACTTCTTTTCTTGACAGGTTTACGAGACTCTAGAGGCAAAATACATGTATCCATCCGCTTGTTGTTCTATAAATGTGTCTAGGGATGGTTTATTTACATTTTAGTGCATAACTCGAGCTTCAAGGAATGACTTTTGTATACATCAGTGCACAACTCGGTTTTCAAATAAAAGGGTAGTGTACGCTTCACTGCGCTCTACCTTTAAAAGAAGAGAAATCTTCTCCGTCCTGAGCATTTTTTTAAAAATATTCTTGCTTGGGACATTCGACTTCTAAGTAAATGTCAGCTTATGACTCGTTCTTTAAATTTAAAGGAAAGTGTGCACTTATGTACATTTATCCTCACAATGAGAAGATAACAACTTCTCGGACTTGAGCTGAAACAAAACGTCAATTCAAAGACATTCAAAGTCTTTAGAGCTCAAGTATAATTGGTTTTCAAAACCATTAAACACAATTTTCCAAAGATTTTTCAAAATCTTTCAAAATTGTGTGTTCAAAACTCCCTCCTCGTGACTCTTTTAAAAGTCGAATTATTTTTTATAAGTGGATTAATTTTTGATGGGGAGCCTTTGAAACCAAGTCTTAATGCTTTTAGACACATTCTCTTACATCTTCTTTCTGTGTCTAAAACATTTCAAATTTGTACATATTTATCCAAAAAACAAAATATAAAATTATAAAACATATAAAAGCAAAATACAAAATCGAAAAATTTCAAAAATACCAAAAATAATATTTTTCGACATGTCTCTCGTAATTCGTTAACATTTACGCACCTAGAAATGTTAATTAATATTGATACGGGTGTATAAATGAAGTTCGAGTGAGAGTTTCTAAAAAGTTTTCAAAACATGTCTCTTTAAATTTTCTCTACGACTTCGAAGTAAATATCAGCTTAGGACTCGGACTCAAAAGAAAGGAAAATAAACACTTATGCACATTATTCCTACAATAACGGGAAGTTCATGTCTTCTCAGTCTTGAGCAAAGTCATATAAACATTCAAAGTTTTGAATGCTCAAGAGAAGTACTAAGGAAATGATAATTCATAAGATAAATTCAACATCATTTTCTTGTTGAGCATAGTTTTTCAAGATATTTTTAAAAGAAATATTCAAAATCTTTTAAAATTATGTGCTCAACAAACTCCCGCTTCAAGTTTTCTATCTAATCGATTTTTGAGGGGAAGTATAAATTTAAAAAACTAGTAATAAGTGGTTTATTCGGCATGCATTCCTATTCTCCTATTATTTGGTTAGTCTAAAAGTGGATCAACGTACATTAACTTGTATTTTAATTCACTTGTTATTTCAAACATTGTCACCACATATGCAATTTTTAAGGGGAAGAATAGTGATTAAAATGTGATCAATACGGCTTAATAACGGATAAGATCTTTTGAATATAAGTGCGTTCTCGACCTCGCATGCGTAAAACTCTTTGATGTTATGATGCGTATGTGTAGGGGGAGCTTTTTGGTGATATAGAAAACTCTCAATGTGTAATAAGTGATTTCTCGAAACGTTGATTGCTTTTTCAATGGTTTTATGGCTACTATAGAAGTACCAAAGACCAACCAACTATTGTGATTTACGGAGATATAAGGCGGTTAAGGTTAGGTATTTTCTTCCATGATCCAGCCAGAACCGGAGGGATCTACCCAGGGACACTCTATTAGATAAAATAGAAGTCCTTAAGTATGATTGTAAAAAGGAGCAAAGTGAGATTGGGAAGAATGTTATTCAAGGCATGAGTTATCACCGGAACAAACCCAACATGGTGATAATGAGGACGCGTTGGAATAAAATTAAAGGGGTTGAAGAATGAAAAAGAATTATAAGGATAAAGGGTGTAAAGAAAAAAGCCCTTCATACAACCTTAGGCAGAAATCGGGTCAATGCATAATCTATTGGTAATCACAAAGCTGATTTTGGTATTAAAGGCAAGTCATCATGGACCCAGTGATGCAATGCATAACCCATCCCAGCTACTCAGGCTTCTCTCAAAAGAAGTTTGTTTCATTTCTCACGGAGATCAACATGCTTCTATTGGTTTTCTCATTTCGTGATTGTTGATATTGAAAAGGTGGCAGTCCTCTCCAGCCTCCGATCACCAAATAACAAAAGTGCACTTATAGAGTCTAAAGCCAACAAGATCAATCAATAAATATCATTAAGACACAATTCCATATACACTTATAGTTCATCATCAAGAACACAAGTTGTACAAGAGTCCAACACAGACGCAAATATAATATGTGTGTATTAATGAGAATTGACGGATGCTTTTTAAAAACATAAAACTTTCGATATGTTTAAAAAAACTTTATTCATTAACATGTCGACTGATTTTCAAACAAGTTTTTGATCTCATGTCCATTGTGGCAGCCTCAAAATGCCATCTGGGCATGGGAAAACTGAACACGTATTGATGACTCAATCAGTCAGATAGTAACTAACTGATTCACTCTTATCGTGTTATCTGCTTTGAGATGTTTTGGTAATGAGAACTAGCAAGTACGGTGAATCTGATGCTTACACGTTAGAGAATCCAACACTTTAAACTGGAAACCATGTCAAAGAGATTCTTTGAATCTACCTGATAACAAGTACAATATTTATGCTGTAAAACAGAGAACCGGTGGTTATCGCAACCTAAAATTGACGAAATGACAAAGATATATTCGTCCATATCTGTTGTTTATCACTAACTTAAACATGCAGGAAAAGTCGATGGCGTAACTACCATATTCCAGCTAAGTCGCAGTCAATGCCACATGCTCATACTCAAAGATCAAGGATACATTCAAGGCATCAATCAAGACTTGAAGAAAGCTATGAAATTCAAAGATACACTTCTGCAAGCTCTGATAAACAAGAACTTCCTCAAAGAACATCAAGCATACGATTTCAAGTAGATCAAGTCACAAGGTCTATGTTGAGGAAGATTGTCAGCCTTTAAGTGATGTCAAAGTATGAGTATGATGGTTATGAAGTATTCCAGTCAAGAATTATCCAAGTTTATCTCAAGGCTAAAATACCAAGATATCAAGATAAAGTCAAAAGATATCAAGCTAAAGATTAAGATCCAAGATCACAAGCATGCAAAAGGAACTGTAAAAGAATTCATAGGAACACAAGGCTCCAAGATTTAAGACATCAAAGAAGTGAAGCCATAAGTGCAATGACCACCCCTTTAGGGGAGATTGTTAGCCTTATTTTTAGTAAAGTGATGGTCATTATTTATTCTAGAGCCTTATATAGGAAAACGTAGTTTACGGGAATGATATTAAGCTAATTGGGCCTATGTGTTGGGCTAAAGCCTATTAGTTCGACCTAAGAAAGCCTACCCGATTCAAAAAAGGATATATCTTCCTTGTAATACAAATACCACCCTCCTAGCATGTTAGCAAGGTGTTGGTTACTCATTTCTTCACATAGTAATCTTCCATTTTTTTTCTTTTACTTTCTCTCTCTAAAACCCTATTTCTCTCTTTAGATTTTCTTTATTTCGTGTGTATTGTGATTAAATGAGTAACCAACACCCTCCTAACATGCTAATAGGGTGGTATTTATATTACAAGGAAGATGGATCCTTGTTTGAATCATGTGGGCTTCCTTGGGCCGAACTAATGGGCTTTAGCCTGACACCTAGGCCTAATTAGCTTAATATCATTCCCGTAAACTATGTTTTCCTATACAAGGCTCGGGAATAAATAATGACCATCACTTTACTAAAAATGAGGGTAACAAACTCCCCCTAAGGGGTGGTCATTGCACTTATGGCTTCACTTCTTGTGATGTCTTGAATCTTGGAGCCTTGTGTTCTTGGGAATTCTTTTACAGTTCCTTTTGCACACTTGTGATCTTGGATCTTGATCTTTAGCTTGATATCTTTTGACTTTATCTTGATATCTTAGTATTTTAGCCTTGAGATAAACTTGGATACTTCTTGATTGGAACACTTCATAACCATCATACTCATACTTTGACATCAATTGAAGGCTGACAATCTTCCTCAACATAGACCTTGTGACTTGATCTACTTGAACTCATATGCTTGATGTTCTTTGAGGAAGTTCTTGTTTATTAGAGCTTGCGAAAGTGTATCTTTGAAGTTTAGAGCTTTCTTCAAGTCTTGATTGATGCCTTAAATGTATCCTTGATCTTTGAGTATGAGCATGTGGCCTTGACTACGACTCAGCTAAAATGTGGTAGTTACGCCATCGACTTGCCCTGCATGTTTAAGTTAGTGATAAACAACAAATATTGACAAATACGTTTGTCATTTTGTCAATTTTAGGTTGCGATAACCACCGGTTCTTCGTTTTACTGCATAAATACTGTACATGTGATCAGGTAGATTCAAAGAATCTCCTTGACATGGTTTCCAGCTCAGAGTGTTGGATACTCTAAAGCGTAAGCATCAGATTCACCGTACTTGCTAGTTCTCGTTACCGGAATGTCTCAAAGCATACAACACAATAAGAGTGAATCAGTTAGTTACTATCTAACTGATTGAGTCGTCAATATGTGTTCAGTCTTCACATGCCTAGATGCCCTTTTGAGGCTGCCATAATGGACATGAGATCAAAAACTTGTTTGAAAATAAGTCGACATGTTAATGAATAAAGATTTTTAAACATATCGAAAGTTTTATGTTTTCAAAAAGCATCTGTCAATTCTCATTAATACACACAGATTACATTTACGTCTGTGCTGGACACTTGTACAACTTGTGTTCTTGATGATGACCCACAAGTGTATATGGAATTATGTCCTAATGAGATTTATTGATTGATCTCGTTGGCTCTAGACTCTATAAGAGCATTTTTGTTATTTGGTGATCAGAGGCTGGAGCGGACTGCCACCTTTTCAATATCAATGATCTCGGAATGAGAAAGCCGATAGAAGCGTGTTGATCTCCGCGACAATTGAGCAAGGAAACGAGTTGTAAGATCCTCCTAGGTAGAGATGGATCCCGCAGGAAGACGTTCAAGTCAATTGCTAGCTTGATCGCAAAGGGAAGATTGAAATAAACACAGGCGTGTCCTTTCCCTATTTGCAACATCAAGGTCAAGTGAGTCCACTAGTTTGAGAAAATTGTTAAGATGTTGGTTTGGCTCCTCGGACCGTAGCTTGTGAAAAGAGCATCCGTTTTGCACCAACTGAATGGCATCGGATCGCAGAGGCACCACATTGTTCCCATCGGAGGGCTCAATGGTGTTTTGATAGCCCTCATGGCTAGGTCTGGAGTAGTCTCCTAATGTACAAATAAGGTTTTCATCTCCCATGGAGGTCAACAAAAAGATTTACGAAAACAAAGGGAACAAAGAAAGAGATAGTCTAAAGAAAGCTAATTAACAAAAAATAAAATTCTCACTTGATTGGAATCAAGCAAGTAGACCTAATCTAGATAAAATTTGAAACATAACTATTCCCCACGTGTTGGGATTCTTGATTTGATGAGACAAGGTGAATAAAAGAATGAAACAAAAGGACTTAAATGCAAAGCTGGAATTCTTCAAAAGATGGAAGATTTTGAAGATACTAAAAGATCTCCTTATTCAGATAGAAGATTTAGAAGATAAACTTAAATGTTTAATATATTTATCTTTATACTTATCCTTTGTAAATCTTGATATCTCTACTATATAAAGAGATTTCAGGCGTGTACTTTTCTGTGTGTGTCAAGATGTAAACACCAGAAAAGTGTGTGCGTGTCTAGGTGTAAGTCTTCTAATGTAGATGCCTAGTTTGATGTGTAGCCCCAAGGTCAATGTGTTATTGATCCTGTTACTAGTTAGAGTAATCATTCTAGAATTGATCATCTAGAATTAGGGCGAATAGTGAATAATATAAATGAAAAACCTTGTTGAAATAACTTTGTTCATTATGCTATTTCCGCTATGCATTATTCTATGTTCAATGTTATTTATCCTAGATAAAGATCTAAACAATATGAGCTTACAACGATTCTTTAGACTTCATAATTGGTATCAGAGCCATGAGGCTCGTAATCTAGGATCTACAAGGTGTTTTGGTGTCGCGTCTATCAAGGAAAAAAGGTACGAATTTTCTATCTTGGTTATCATGTCGAATTTGGTGATATTAGGGTTTTTCAGCAACCCTAATTCGAT
Organism: Tanacetum coccineum; assembly: GCA_026074375.1. NCBI lineage: Eukaryota > Viridiplantae > Streptophyta > Magnoliopsida > Asterales > Asteraceae > Tanacetum > Tanacetum coccineum. Next base: position 24,820 of record BQNB010037054.1, on the reverse strand, counting down.
ATAACAAGAAGTTTATTCACAATTGTTATTGATTGGTTCGTGACAATAAGATGTTTGCTAATTGTGGTTCTTGGTTACATAATTCAAGAGTTCTTTGGAACTTATTCTATGAAAAGAATCATTGGCAGTTTATGAGAATGATGAATTAGTGACAGCCTAGTGACAGCTTTGTAACACTAAAAAGTGTCGTCTTGATAAAAAAGGTATCCTTAAATAGTGGTTATATGTTTTGTACTACTCGTTGGTGGTTACTATTGCCACGAGACACAATATTGCTGGTGATCGTAAATATTGGTGCTTTACTGATGCTAAAAAGTGTCTCAAAAGGTATGGGAGGAAGGAGCACTTTATACTGCCAATACAAGTTAGTACTGCTCGTTCAAGGAAAGTTAGGGCTGCTAATATATTTTAGTGCTGCCCATATGCGTTAATGCTGCCAGTTACAAGAATTTATGCTGCCAACGATTTGTTCATACTACTCATGCTTGTTAATACTGCCTTTATATGATAATACTGTTAAGGCTGCTATTGGTACATTACTATTGCTTGTTATATGTTTGTACTGCCAATGAACAAATAGTGTTGCCACGAATGGAAGAACAGTAGTAACTTATTGCTACTGCTAAAGTGTTTCTACTACTTGATATTGGTTAGTACTGCTACACTTAGAACTGCTCATTAATACTGCTTGAGATTAAAAAGGTTAGTACTGCTTTAATATTAAGTTTATGCTGCTACAGTTTGATTCGTGTGTATTAGTACTGGTAGGGTTAGCAGTTACTACTATTAGACTTAAACCAAGGTTTGTGCTGCTTGTATACTTTTAATACTGTCAATAGAAGGAGTTACTACTGTTTGTTGCTACTGATTGGTTTAAAAGGGGAACTAACGTAATTCAATTCATTCAAATAATAAAAGCTATAGTTTTGGATTATATTGAAAACAAATGATTACGGAAGGATTTGTTTTATCACGTTATTTGACGTGAAGTAGAATTACTTGGGTACGTGTTTTATCATATCTCAAATGGATTACAACATTTGGAGGTAACTTGTTTGTGTTTTCAATGTTGTGACGAAGACTTGTCAAAATCTAGAAAAGGTGTGTGATTTTTCTTATGGTGCTCAAAGCACACATTTGCTATCACTTGGTATGTGTCTCATTGAAGATGAGGATTTTTTTCAAGAGGTTGCGATCTACTTATATTTCATAGATTTATTTATAAGTTTGACGTCACGTGGATAGGACAAGATATAAGACACAAGTTTGGGTTATTCTACTTCAGCATCAAGTTTGTTATACTTAGTTTTCTTCATCAGTATTCATTACATAGAGCCTATAGAATTGAAGATTCAAGAAATGGTTAACATATGGGTTTCAGGGGAAGCTTACTGTTAAAATATTTAACCATTTACATGCGTCATTGAGGTGAAGGTTTTTACTACTGCTAGTCATTATTACTACTACTAGTGCGAGTTTCTACTACTCAAGTTCATTTTTTCTTATTGTGCTTAATGGTGGGTAATTTGAGGAGTTAGAAGGCATGAATTAGAGGTGTGATATTGGTTTGTAGTGGTCAAGATTAAAGTTGCTTAATTTCATAAGTCCCCTATTGGATTATGACAAAAAGGGGAAGAAATATTAACAGGTTGCAACTTGTAGATCCTTAGTGTGGCATGGTATAAAGGAAATCTGAATTAAGAGGAAGTTTTGTTTCATTCAGGGAGATGATTACATCTCAACTTCAGGGGAAGCTTTGGCTTTATGATGAAGTTCGTACACGACTTTGTTTGTCTTGTCATCATCAAATAAGGGAAGATTGTTGGGATTCTTGATTTGATGAGACAAAGTGAATAAAAGAATGAAACAAAAGGAATTAAATGCAAAGCTGAAATTCTTCAAAAGATGGAAGATTTTGAAGATACTAGAAGATCTCCTTATTCAGATAGAAGATTCAAAAGATAAACTTAAATGTTTAAAAGATTTATCTTTATACTTATCCTTTGTAAACCTAGATATCTCTACTATATAAAGAGATATCAGGCGTGTACTTTTCTATGTGTATCAAGATGTAAACACCAGAAAAGTGTGTATGTGTATAGGCGTAAGTATTCTAATGTAGACGCCTAGTTTGTTGTGTAGCCCCAAGGTAAATGTGTCATTAATCCTGTCACTAGTTAGAGTAATCGTTCTAGAATTGATCATCTAGAATTAGGGCGAATAGTGAATAATATGAATGAAAAACCTTGTTGAAATAACTTTATTCATTATGCTATTTCCGCTATGCATTATTCTATGTTCAATGTTATTTATCCTAGATAAAGATCTAAACAATCTAAGCTTACAACGATTCTTCAAGGCACAGCTAGAAGAGTGAAAAAGTGTTTGGATACATCCTCCTAGTCCTTAAGATGCTGATAATGAAGAAACTTGATGATTAACAAGATGAATATCAAGTTTAGGGGAGGATTGTTGGGAATAAAGGCTTCTCAAGTTTCTACTGCTGGGTATAAGAGTTTCTATTGTTGGTTGAAGAAACTACTGCTGATGAAGATTAGAGAAAACAGTCTAAGTCATTAGTACTGTTAGTTTAAATAGTTAGTGCTGCCAGTACAAAATGTTAGTACTGTCAGTTTATTAGTACTGTTATATATTTAGTATTGTTAGTATAAATAAATTAGTACTGCTTATGTGATATGCATGAGATATACTAGGAATAGATATGCATTATCAGTAGACGTTTTTACCGATTTCGACCGTAATCATCTATTGTTACCATTTCAAACCTGTTTGATCAATTTTGACCGTTCACTGTTACACCAATTTCAGATGTATTTCATTTGATTTTAGACCGTTTCAGACCTTTTTAATTGATTTCGACAAATTCCACCGTTTATTGTCCTTTTTACGACTGATTTTGACCGTTATCTCCGTTTTTATCTGTTTTCGACAAATTTTCTTTCTACAATTTCGACTGTTTTTGTCAAAAAACATCCAAAAACGGATCAAAAACTTGCGAAATCTGTCAAAAAAGTTCAAAATCGGTCAAAGCCGGTTAAAATCTCAAAATCAGTCAAAAGAAAAAAAGAAAAAAAAAAAAAAAAAAAAAAAAAAAAAACAAGAAAAATAAAAAAAAATAAAAAAAAAAAAAAGAAATCGATCAAAAACAATGGAAAACCGCAGAAATCAGTCAAATAGTCGATTACAAGGACGAAAACGTGAAATAGGTCGAAAATCGATTTCAAAAATGGTGAAAATAGTCAAAATCTGTCATAAATTGCGAATTGGACCCCCCCCCCCCTCGAATTCGGCTCGAAAACGTCAAAATCCTCTAAATCGATCCAAATAGGTCCAAAAAACGTCAAAATCGTCGAAATCACGGATGCGAAAATGGACAATAAATCGATCGAAAAACCGTGTGAAATCGATCAAACGTGCGAAATCGTCAAAACATGTTTTGGGTTTAATGTAGATTTGATGAGTACAAAACTACATGTACTTAATTGAAGATTGAATAAACAAAAAGGGTTTAATATAAATATTGGTATCTAACATATGAAATAATTAAAACTGGAAGATTTTTCCATGAAGATATCTTTGAAAAGTCAAAATATCAAAGATACTTCCCTTGAGTAACTCTAGGTTTTCTTGTAAAACCCTATATATAAAGGGTATTAGGCGTCTGTTATAGTGTATCCAAAAACATAGAGCTCTCCCAATGAGAGTTTAGTAAACATGTGCGTGTGTGTACATAGTAGTTAGTTAGTTAATAGTTATTTAGCTAATAGTTAGTTAGTGTTTAGCCTCAAGAATCATTTGAGGCTGTGATGTGATGAAGACTTGATGAATCTACTAAAGGTGTGTGATTTCTCTTATGGTGCTCAATCCTCACATTGGCTATCACTTTAAGGAGTTACGTTGTTGTACTCAGTGTCTTATATAGTTGAGGATTTGTCAAGAGATTGAATCTACTTATACTTTGGGCTTGTAATGAAGTTTGACGCACGAGGATAGTAAGCTATAAGACACAAGTTTGGATGAATAATTTTAACTTCAGCATCAATTCGTTTACTCTAGATTTTTATCTTCACAGTAATCATTACATAGAGCATTATCAGAATTGAAGTTTACAAGAAAAGGTTAAACATAATGGTTTCAGGGGAAGCTTAATTGTGTAAAATATTTACCATCTACATTAACTATGGAGGGAAGTGTTTTCGTTACTACTACTGTAACTAAGCTGATCTTATACTATTGCTAGTTTATATGTTCGACACGCTCAGATTCATTTTTTCTTATGTGTGTAATTGTAGGTAAATGTTGAGTATTGGAGAGCTGGATTGGTAGTGTATATAGATTTTGTACAGTTATATCAAGTTGCATTATCTACAGAAGACCCCTATTCGATGAGATTAATCCAAAGAGAAGAAGATTACTGTTTAATAATTTGCAGCTTATTATGTGTGGTGGCATGTTCAATGAGATCTTAAGTCAAAGGGAAGCATTGAAGATTGTTTCATTCATAGAGATAGTTTTGTAATATCAAATATGGGAAGATTGTTGGGTTTATAGATTTAATGATTACAAAACTACATGTGCTTATATAAAGACGAATGAAACATAAGGGTTTAAATAATACACTATTGGTAGGTAAACATATGGAAGAAATAAAGCCGAAGATTTCCATGAAGATATGCATTGAAAAGTCAAAGATATCAAAGATAGCTTCCTTAGTACTCTAGGTTTTCTTGTAAACCCTATATATAAAGGGTATTAGGCGTCTGTTATAGTGTATCAAAAAACATAGAGCTCTCCCAATGAGAGTCTAGTAAACATGTGCGTGTGTGTACACAGTAGTTAGTTAGTTAATAGTTATTTAGCTAATAGTTAGTTAGTGTTTAGCCTCAAGAATCATTTGGGGTTGTGATTAATAAAAGAAAACCTTGTGATAACATTGATTCATTCCTTATTAATTCCGTTATGCAAATATTCAATCTGTGTTATCATTATCCTAGATGAGAACTAAACATTCTCGAGTCTAAAACGATCTAAGGAGTTCTATCAGACTCCACATGTGGTATCAGAGCCTCGTGGCTCTCGATCTAGGATCATAAAGTGTTTTCTTATCGTTTTGTTTTGAATGCATCGAGAAGGAGCACAGACAGCAAGCAATTTATTGAATTGTGTAAAGAAAACCTAGGGTTTTTGATTATTCAGGATGAACAAACAGAAGATGTTTTGATCATCAAGAATTAGTTTATGTTTCTACTAGCTATTGGTGATCAATCCATGATTGATGATGAACCCTAGTAGGAGTGAATAATGAAAGCTTTTTGTAGATTCATGAAAACCCTAATTTGTCTAGGTTTTGGTCATTTATTGAACACGTGCATAAAGATCAGAATCCAAGAGGAATTAATATTGCTTGTTATGTTATTAATACTGCTACAATGTGATAGATTAGTGACACTTAAAGCATCACAAAAATCCATGGGAGGAAGGAGAATGCTAATTTGTGACGGATTTCATCAAGTCTTATATAGTTGAGGATTTTGTCAACAGATTGAGATCTACTTATACTTTGGTCTTGGTATGAGTTTGACGTCACGTGGATAGTACAAGATATAAGACACAAGTTTGGGTTATTTTACTTCAGCATCAAGTTCGTTATACTTAGTTTTCTTCATCAGTAATCAGTACATAGAGCTTACAGAGTTAAAGTTTCAAGAAATGGTTAACATATGGGTTTTAGGGAAAGCTTATTGTTAAAATGTTTAACCATCTACATGCACCACTTGAGGGGAAGTGTTTTCGTTACTACTCTGCTGAGCGTTATAACTAATTCTATTTAATGAGTTTCTAAACTGCTCAGATTCATTTTTTCTATTGAGCTATGTAGGCAAATGTTGAGTATTGGAAGGCTAGACTGGTAGTGTAGTATATAAATTGTAGATTTTATGATCCAAGTTGCATATCTACAGAAGACCCCTATTTGATGATTATAAAAAGGGGAAGAAGATTACTGTTTATTAATTTGTAGCTTATTATGTGTCGTGGCATGTTCAAGGAGATCTTAAGTCAAGGGGAAGCATTGAAGATTGTTTCATTCATAGAGATAGTTTTGTAATATCAAATAGGGGAAGATTGTTGGGTTTATAGATTTGATGATTACAAAACTACATGTGCTTATATGAAGACGAATGAAACAACAAGGGCTTAATATGACACTTTGGTATTCTACATATGGAAGAATTAAAAGCTGGAAGATTTCCATGAAGATATGCATTGAAAAGTCAAAGATATCAAAGATAGCTTCCTTAGTACTCTAGGTTTTCTTGTAAACCCTATATATAAAGGGTATTAGGCGTCTGGTATAGTGTATCCAGAAACATAGAGCTCTCCAATAGTTACTAAAAACGTGTGCGTGTGTGTACACAGTAGTTAGTTAGTTAATAGTTATTTAGCTAATAGTTAGTTAGTGTTTAGCCTCAAGAATCATTTGGGGCTGTGATTAATAAAAGAAAACCTTGTGACAACATTGATTCATTCCTTATTAATTCTGTTGTGCAAATATTCAATCTGTGTTATCATTATCCTAGATGAGAACTAATCATTCTCAGACTAAACGAACTATAGGAGTCTATCAGACTCCACATTGTTGGAATTAAGGGCTTCACAAATTATAATGCTCAGTTCAAACATTAGTACTCCTGAGCAAGAGAAGACTTTTTTAAAGTACTTGTTAAGCTTAGTTAGTACTGCCAATTATCAATAATTAGTACCTCCATGATAGGCCAGTATATTAAACTGTAGAGTATTAGTACTGTTATTTAAATAAGTTAGTACGGCTAAAGTGATATGCATGAGTTATATTAGGAATAGATATCATGAGTCACTTTACCCGTTTGTAAGCCCGTTAGGGTTTTTCCTTGGTGTATAAAAGGAACCCTAACGGCATAGATCTAGATATCAGTTTTTCATAGTTATCATAGCAATCATAGTTAGTATTCATAGTTAGTTTGTAACTCAAATAGTATTCAATATATAAAAACGTTTGCAAGGTCTTGTTTTTTTTACAGTTTTACATTGTTCATCTTAGTATTACAAAACTAGATAGCCGCATAGTTTGTGATAATTCTCTATCTTAGTTTCTTCTGCTATATTTTCTTGGAACTATCCAAATACAACTAAGCTTTAAACAAGCTATGTAAAGATCTGTTCTAAAGGGATTAACAAGAGGTATCACTTGTTGAGAAACTCTGAATAAGAAGAACACTATATCTATACAAGATCTCATAATCAAAGAGAAGATGGAATCATAGTCATAAACTACCCAAACAGTGTCTACACTAAAACTTCCAGTACTCAAAACTGGAGACTATGATCTATGGAGTATGAGAATATAGAAATATCTTACCACACTTGAAAATCTCTTTGGAGGTTACTCCTGTGAATGGTGAGCACCTGCTAGTTGCTTTCAGCTAGTGTGATAGGTTGCCTTATTCCTCATAAACTGCAGAACAAAAGCTGCAAGAAAAAATGAATGAAAGCAAAAAGCACTATGTTGAGGTTGGCCAATTCTTAATGACACCTAATTGAAGTTTCTGAAATAAAGGATGCAAAGACCCTTATGGAAGCAATTAAGGCCAGGTTTGGAGGTAACAAAGAACCAATGAAAATGCAAAAAACCATTCTGAAGCAGTAATATGAGAATTTTACTGCATCAAGATCTGAAAGACTGGATAAAACCTATGATAGTGTTTAGAAACTCATCACCAATTTGGAAAGTCATGTAAGTTATCTCTTAAGAAGATTCAAACCTGAAGTTGCTGAAAGTCTAACCTCAGCTTGAACAATATTGCTTACCATAAAAACAAAACTGATCTACGACACCTTGACATGATGATGGTGATACAACAATTTGAAGTGTATAAGCTAGATTAAAGGCCAAACAAGCTCAAGCTCAAACACTCAGAAAGTGGCCTTGATATCTTTAGAAAACACCTAGCAGTACTAATGAAGCATTAATACCGCTCATGAATTTCTAACTTGCTAGTTTACAGGGACAATTAGCTTCTGCCACAACCGTATGCCGATGATGTCATGTTTCTCTTCCTTCTTTGTCAATCAATCTAGATAGTCCCAAAGTTGGAAGAAATGGAGATCGGAGACTAGATGATACTGATGATCTTGAAGAGATGGATCTCAAATGGCAGGTGGCCATGCTTACCATAAGGATGAAGATATTCATAAAGAAGGCTGGAAGGAATCTGAATCTCTTGGCAAAGAAACTGTTGGCTTTGATAAGACAAAGGTTGAATGTTATAACTGCCACATGAGAGGACACTTTGCTAGAGAATGCAGGGTACCAAGGAACCAGGGAAATAGAAATGGAGATAATACAAAAAGAGGGTGTACCCTATGAGAGACCTGCTAATGCCTTGGTTGTTTACAAATGGGAGGTTTTATGATTGAGCTATCAAGCTAAAGAAGGACCCACAAACTTTGCTTTAATGGCCCATTTGTCTTCAGGTTCATCTAGTTCATCAAGCTCAAATACTGAGGTACAAAATTGCTCTAAAGAATGTTTAGAATCTTATCAATCTCTTCAAAAATAGTTTGATCAACAACGTGAAGTTCTAAATAAAGTTAATCTAGAAATAATAGCTTATCAATTAGGCTTAGAATCATTATAAGCTAGAATTGTTGTTCATCAAAAAAAATGAAAGCTGTTTTATGAGGAAGACATTACATTTTGAAATATGATGTTAAGGTAAGAGATAATTCTATCACAGAGCTTAAAAATCAGTTAGCAGAGGCTTTAAGAGAAAAAGATGATTTAAAACTTAAATTAGAAAAGTTTGAAACATCATATATGAAGCTAACCAAACTGATAAACAATCAAATAAGTGTTAATAACAAGTCTGGTGTTGGTTTTGACAGTCAAATGAATGAAAATGAATTACATGATTGTCATTTGATAAAAAGTGAAGTGTTTGAAAGTTCATCTGATAGTAGTGTGAATGAGATTGAAGAGGAAAATAATCAAGTAAATGATAGGTTTAAGAAGGTTAAGGGATATCATCAGTTCTTTTCTCCCTCCCTATCAACTGGAATACATGCCCACAAGACTTGACTTGTCCTTTGCTGGATTAGATGATTCTGTCTATAAGACTAATGTGAGTGAAACTATCACTAGTGTGCCTAGAAATGAATCAACTGCATCTAAGTCTAGTAAGGATAGTTTGGAACAACCTAAAGATGTTAGGCCTAGTGCTCCTATTATTGAAGATGGGAAGTCTGATAGTGTATGATAGGACTGTGGATAGACCTTACTTTGCACAGAATAAACTAGTTTATCAAAATCAAATTTTTTTAGATCAGATGAAAATACGTATGAAATCTGTTTTGAAAAAACACATATAGGCAAGCTAAAAACATTAGAATAGACTAAGTCCTAGGGTTGATAAAAGAAATTGGAATGGACTAATGACTCAGAAACTAGGGGATGGTTTTGAGTTCAATAAGAAAGCCTGTTCTTGATATGGAATTGTGTATAACAGATTAAATCAAGGACTGTAACTTTTATGAGAATAAAATGGTTGGAAAATCTGTGTTGAATAATATGAGAAGGATTACTGGTCAAAGGGAAGTTAGACCAGTATGTAACAATGCTACAGAAGTGAATCACCAAAACAAATTGACTCACCCACATCCTAAAAGAAATTTTGTTCAAAGGCCTTCGCGCCTTTTTACAACTGAAAACGGGTAAACAATTTTTTAAACTTTGGACAAAATGCAATTTCAGTCCCTTTCTTTTGTTTTCCCTTTTTCTAGTTATAATTAGGATTTGGAGATATGCAAAACTGGTCCTTGTGGTTTATAAAAAAAGAAATGGGTTAGGGTTTTGGGCTTATGAATCCGGGTAAGGCCCATTTGGGTTTAGGGACCATTTATGAATTTTCCTGAAAGTTGAGGGGTGAAAGTGAAATATTTTGGGTCTTGTTGACTTTTGTTGACCATGATTTGACCGGATTTTACTGTGGGCTTGACTTTTTCTGGCTTTGCTTCCGGCTTTTGTTCACTCATCCGTTCTCGTGTTCGTGCTTGCTTATTTTTGACGGTTTTCATGTGATTTCTGATATATCTATACCTGCACGCACAAAACATAAATACAAGCATATTTTTGCCATTTTTGGTCTGTTTTGGGTTTAATTGGGTTATTTTAGGTATTAACGGATATGTGTATTTTACATTTATCAAGGATCAAGGGATTTTTGACCGTGAATGATCTAGGCATATGACTGGAAACAAGTCCTTTCTTACAGATTATCAAGAGATTGATGGTGGATTTATTTCATTTGGAGGGAATCCTAAAAGAGGTAAAATTACTAGAAAAGGTAAAATTAAGACTGGGAAATTAGACTTTGAAGATGTATACTTTGTAAAGGAACTTAAGTTTAACCTTTTCTTTGTCTCATAAATGTGTGACAAGAAAAACAGTGTTCTTTTCACTGAGACTGAATGTCTTGTTCTATCTCCTGACTTTAAGCTACTTGATGAAAGTCAAGTCTTGCTTAAAGTTCCCAGATTAAACAACATGTACAGTTTTGATCTAAAGAATGTTGTTCCTTCAGGGGGTGTTAGGATTAATGTTTTCTTAACTTAGTACCGACAGTACAAATAGTTAGTACTGTCAGTTATACTTAGTACCGACAGTACAAAGTATTAAGTACTGTTAGTTAGTTAGTACCGTTAGTAGAAAGTTAGTTAGTACCGTTGAGAAAATATTTAAAAGATATTTATGGGAAAGCAGCACAAAGCCTCCTGTAAGACCAAGCTTGTGAGCTCTATCAGCCAGCATTTACAAATGTTGCATATGGATTTGTTTGGTCCAACATTTGTAAAGAGTCTAAATAAAAAGATGTATTGCCTTGTTGTCACTGATGACTTTAGTAGGTTTAGTTGGGTTTTCTTTTTGGCCTCTAAGGATGAGACTTAGTGAACCTTAAAACTGTTATCACAGGCTATAGAAAACCTCAAATAAATTTATAAGGTTAAATATTTTTTTTCAGGCTGTGATATTGGAACTAAGTTTAAGAATAGTGAAATGAATCAGTTCTGTGAGATGAAAGGAATCAAGAGAGAATTTAGTGTTGCTAGGACTCCACAACAAGATAGAGTAGCTGAAAGAAAGAATAGGACACTAATAGAGGCAGCTAGGACTATGCTAGCAGATTTACTATTACCTACTACATTTTGGGTTGAAGCAATTAATACTGCTTGCTATGTTCAGAATAGAGTGTTGATAACAAAGCCTCATAACAAGACACCTTATGAACTTTTAATTAGTAGATCACCAAATCTAGACTTCATGAGACCTTTTGGGTGTCCTATTACTATCTTGAATACCTTGGATCATCTAGGCAAGTTTGAAAGGAAGGATGATGAGGGGTTCTTGGTTGGATACTCTGTAAATAGTAAGGAATTTTGGGTATTTAACACTAGAACCAAGAAAGTTGAAGAGAACCTGCATATTAAATTTCTTGAAAATAAACCTAATGTTGCAGGAAGTGGTCCAGAATGGCTCATTGATATTGATTCACTGACAAAATATATGAATTATGAGCCATTTTCTGTAGGAAATCAAACTAATGGTGATGCAGGTATAGAGACAAATGTTAATACAGTGCAAACTGGACAGGAGAAAGCATCTAATCATGAATATATTCTGCTACTATTTTTTACTTCTGATTCTCAAGGTCCAAAGAGCTCAGATGATGAGTTTGTTAATGATGCTAGAAAGAAGAATGATGCTCAGTATCCAGTAAAAGATGGTGATAAAAATGGTCATGAGAAAGATGTTAGAAATCAAGAAGAAGCTCTTAAAAAACAATTTGATCAAGAAACTAAAAGATTGGTTGGTCAAGGAGAAGATACTATCACTAACAGTACTAACAGACTTAATACTGTTAGTCCGTCTGTTAGTGCTGCTAAGCAAAGTTTTGACAATAATGATCTTCCAACTAATCCTCTTATGCCTGATTTGGAGGATTCTACTGCTATCTTTGGAGGTGCATATGATGATGAAGATGTGGGTGCAGAGGCTGACCTCAACAATTTGGAAACAACCATGAATGTCAGTCTTATTCCCACAACTAGAATTCACAAGGATCATCCTAAAAACCAAATTATTAGAGACATAAATTCAGCTATTCAAACAAGAAGAATGATCAATTTTTCTGAAGAAAATGCTATGGTTAGCTACATTAGCAAGTAGAGAAGAACAAATCACAAAGATTGTCAGAACTACTTGTTTGCCTATTTTCTCTCTCATATAGAACCCAAAAAGGTGATCCAAGCTTTGACAGATCCAAGCTGGATAAAAGCAATGCAAGAGGAGCTTTTGCAATTTAAACTTCAAAAGGTTTGGATACTGGTAGATCTTCCTAAAGGCAAGAGAGCTATTAGAACTAAGTGGGTATATAGAAACAAGAAAGATGAGAAAGGAATTGTAGTCAGAAACAATGCAAGACTAGTTGCACAAGGTTATACCCAAGAGGAAGGAATTGATTATGATGAGGTTTTTTCTCTTGTTGCTAGGATTGAAGCAATCAGGTTATTTTTGGGCCTATGCATCATTTATGGGGAAACCTTAATTACCTTGAGGCTACACCACACAAACTAGATGTCTACATCACTAAAGATACATACACACACGTTTTTCTAGACTCTCATTGGAAGCCTGCATTTTCTGGATGCTAAAACTTTGTGTCTATGATCTCTTTATATAGAGAGATCATGACTTACAAAGGAAGTTAACATAAAGATATAAACAAGTAAATCTTTTAAACATTAAGAAATATCTTCTGTTATCTTTATTTTTTTAAGGAGATCTTCCATAATCTTCATATTTCTCCTACATCTTGTAGAATTCTTTAATGACGATTTTAATCCTTTTGTTTCATTACTTGTTTCTTTTGTCCCATTAAATCTATAAATCCCAACAATCTTCCCCTATTTGATGATGACAAAACAAACATGTTCTTGTACGAACTTCATCATAAAGCCTTTAATTAAAGCTTCCACTGAAGTTGAGATGTAATCATCTCCCTGAATGAAACAAAATCTTCTTAATTTAGATTTCCTTTGTAGCCTGCTCAAAACACCACACATAATAAGCTCCAAATCATATCTCTGTAATCTTCTTCCCCTTTTTGTCATAATCCAATAGGGGTCTTGTGAAGATATGCAACTTGAATCTTTACCGCTACAAATCATATATCACACTACTAATCTAGCCTTCTAATGTCTCAAATTACCCTCTATGACGCATAATAAGAATAATGAATTTAAGATAATAGAAACTTAAACTAGCAGTAGTAATAAACAACTAGCAGTAGTAATGAAACCTTTCACCTCAAGTGGTGCATGAACATAACCTGATGGTTAAACATTTTGGCAATAATCTTCCCCTGAAACCCATATGTTAACCATCTCTTGAATCTTTAATTTTGTAGGCTCTATGTAATGATCACTGGTGAAGAAAACTAAGTATAACGAACTTGATACTAAAGTAGAATAACCCAAACTTGTGTCTTATATCTTGTACTATCTACGTGACTCTAAACTTATAAATAAATCAGTGAAATATAAGTAGATCTCAACCTTTTGACAAAAATCCTCATCTTCTATGAGACACATAACCAAAGTGATAGCAAATGTACGCATTGAGCACCATAAGAGAAATCGCACACTTTTGCTAGATTTTGACAAGTCTTCGTCAAAACATTGAAAACATAAACAAGTTACCTTCAAATGTTGTAAGCCATTTGAGATATGATAAGAACACGTACCCAAGTAATTCCACTTCAACTTTAAATAGGTGATAAATAATCATCTTTGTAACCAATTATACCAATAAATATGAGCCTTTAAACATTTAAGAACATTTAAAACCAAAAACCATAAATCAAAACAGTAGAAACCAAAACCAAACAAACTTGGTTTTCTGTTTTGTCCGAGATCCATACCTACTCGAGAATCAAATTACTTCTTTATCCAATATCTGGTAGAACTAACAGCTCTAACTTTTTCAACTTTATCCAAGAACAACCAGAACCATAACAAACTTGCTTCCTTTTATCAACAAGCTTTATACACAGAAACTTCCCCTTGAATAATACGCGTTTTCAACAATACCAACGTGTGTCTTTCCATTTAAAACTTCAAAGAAAACATATACTTAATAACCAAACAACCCGTTAACCTTAGCAGTAGTAACACGTCTAACAATATTTTCCAAAGACAGCAGCATTAACGTGTAAATACTTGGCAGCATTAACACTAAGCTAGCAGTATTAATATATAACGAGCAGTACTAACGGTTAATAAGCAACATTAACAATAGACTTGGCAGCATAAAGTAATACACGAAGCAGCATTAATCTTCTTTGTTTGCTTTGGCAGCAGGAACATATAAACTAGCAACACTAATAGTCATGGACGGCAGTACTAATAACATTAACATCATTAAGTATACCTTGGCAGCATTAACTGAATATGTTAGCAGCATTAAGCTGTCTTCGAGCATCAGTAACCAAAATAAGCAGCATTAACAATTTCTCATAGCAGCATGAACATGTACTCTTCCATTGGCCGTAACTAAATGAGCAGTACTAATCTTGTAACCACCATTTAAGGATACCTTTTTTTAAGTATCCAAATGACGCTTTTTAGTGTCACAAAGTTGTCATAAATCAGTTACAAATTAGCATTCTCCTTAAACGAAGCATCTTGTTTAGTGTAACACAAAATTGATATATGTAACACCCCCATAAAATCGCAACGCAGCAGAATACCACTTTGGGGTGCTACTTCATAGTATAAAGTACAAGTTACAGAAAACAACCTCAAAAGAGACGTTAATAAAATGTCACATTCGATTAAAATTTCAGAGTAAAATCAGGTCTAAATAATTTATAATTTAACAAGATTACAAGAGTTCAAACGTGAATCATTTTGTATATTTGAAGTTAAAAAGTTATCGAATGTAAAGAAAACTGAGTCCTTGAGTTTTGTTGATATCCACGCTTCTCGAATACTCCCAATGCTCAGCTAACAAGATATAACCTGAGAAAATACATGCAAAAACGTCAACAATAATGTTGGTGAATTCATAGGTTTTAGTAAAAACAGTATTGGAATAAATCAAGTAATATTTCAGTAAGAAAAGTAGCGTTACAACATTTAAAAGAATTGTTTCGAAATCCAAGTAGTAATTTAATAAATCAAGTATGCTTAGTAGTAGACCACAAGGTATAAGATCAACCAACGACAATGCAACGAATTCAGTGTCAACTATTTATTACACTAGCGTCTACCCATCACAGGTAGTTAACGGTTCATGATATTAGGGTCTTTAGCAATAGGTACTCCTACGATAATTCACAATAATGGGTCAAGTATACCCTTCAAGCACTTGTGTCCAATTTAAAACAAGTAATATGTTCAAAACTCACGGTTTTATAAATAATTAATCAATGATCTCAAATCATGTGGTAAGAAAATCAAGCTTTAATAAATTTAGTGGTAAACCACCATGTATCACACAGGTAGTAGAAATCATGTAGTAAGTAAGTAAAAACTTTAGTAAAATTATTCATGTAAAAACTTTAATACATGCTCGTTTACTAAGAAAATTATTCATGTTTTCGAGATATGTATGACATTGCATTATAACTTAACCAAAGTGTTTTTTTATCCCCAAGTTGGTATACAACCTGCACTTATACCCCATTAAGTGTCTACTAAGTCTCGCTTAATGATTCTTATCTTATTACTGTGTGGTCACTCTTTTATTTCTCAAATCAAGACGTAAAACCATGATGCTGAATTTTTAGTCAACTTTGCAAGACCATATCTCTTAACCTATAAAAGATATAAGGATGGGGATTTCACCTATGGAAAGATAATTAAGTCTAGTTTCCAGAAAATTAGGCCTTTTAATCAACCCATTTACCAATCCACAGGAAATGAGTTTTTACTAATCATAACTCAAAACAGTAAGTTCGCTGC